>ML284840.1:13284-24513 GCA_005239495.1 Nicotiana undulata
AAAGTCGGCCCTGTGCATCTGAAAATTCTATCGAAACTGCTCGACCAGCCACCTTCAACCAATCATAAATTTCAGTACAAATGTCTAAATGATGCATGGTTTAACATTCTGAAAACTAGATTGCAAGGGCTACAACTTTCATGTTTTTAACATTTTCAGATTCCTTATAGATTTAGATATATAAGCTTCCAAAGTAGGCTTTTCGTGAACTAATTGCTGTCCAAAATCTGCAGAAATTTTCTGCAATTTTCCTTCTTTCTTTTGTCCGAAATTCATTCCGTTAACCTTCCGAAATCCACCCGAGGCCCTCGGGACCTTAACCAGTTATACCAACATGTCTCAAAACATGATATGAACTCGCTCGAGGCCTGAAATCACATCAAACAACGCCGAAATCTCGAATCGCACTAAAATTCAAAATTTATGAACTTTGAAATTTCAACTTCTTCATCCGATGCCGAAACCTATCAAATCATGTCCGATTGACCACAAATTTTGCACACAAGTCATATTCGATATTACATACCTTCTCCAACTTTCGGAATTGGAATCCGACCCCGATAACAAAAAGTCAAACTCTCGGTCAAACTTCTCAAAAACCTTCAAATTTCTATCTTTAGCCAAATGACTTCAAAATGACCTCCGGACATCCGGATTCACTTCTGATCGCGCCCCCAACTCCAGAATCACTATACGGAGCTATTTCCACACTCGGAATCCCAAACGGACATCAATATCATTGAAATGCGCTTCAAGCCAAACTTAGGAAATTTCTTCAAAAATGTTGACTTCCACAATATACACCGAAACGCTCTCGGGTTCTCCAAATCTCGATCCGGACATATTCCCAAGTCCGAAATCATCATACGAACCTGCTGGAACCTTCGGATCCTGATTCCGAGGTCGTTTACTCAAAATTCAATCCCAAAACCAAATTGAATCAACTTAAGAACTTAAGAAATTCTAGAATTCACTTCAATGCGCCGAACCGGTCTATACTACTCGGAATGACTTCAAATTTTGCAGACAAGTTATAAATGACATAACGGAACTATTCCCGGTCTCGGAATTTTATTCGGACCTCGGGAACATAAAATCACATTTCAAGCCAAATTTCAAATTCTTTAAAAATCCTCAAAACTTCATTAACTCCAATTTTCTCATTTTGATCCGAAACCCGTCAAATCAAGTCCGTTTCTTACCAAATTTCACAGATAATTTAAATAACACATACTGAACCTGTTCCGGGCTCCAGAATCATAATACGGGCCCGGCCGCACAGGTTTTACATCAAGGTTAATTTTTCATAAGCCTTTAATATTTTCATAAAATAATTTTCTTTAAAAATTTATTTCTCGGACTTGGGTCCTCGGAATTCGATTCCGGGCATACTCCCAAGTCCCATATTTTCCTACGGACCTTCCGGGACCGTCGGATCACGGATCCGGGTCCGTTCACCAAAAATGTTGACCAAAGTCAACTTTATTCAACTAATTATCATAAATTTGACGGAGGCTTTCGGGGCCTCGGAACACAGTCATAATTAAATTTACATAAGATGACTTTTTGGGTCATCACAGTTTACTCAAAATTCCAGTCTTATTCAATTTCCTCAACTTAAGTCTTCTAAAATGAGAATTTTCCTTTCAATTTAACCCCAAACCCCTAAATTTCAACTCTGACGATACCCACAAGTCACAATACCCGAAATGAAGCTGTTCATGACTCCCAACTACTGAACGACGCGCTGGATCTCAAAACGTCCGGTCGGGTCGTTACATGTTTGGTCATTGGCCTCCGTTTGGAAGACTTTAACATCTCCCGTATCTCTTTTGTTGTGAAGTGCTATTGAGTTTATATTTCTGTAAGTTTGTTGGTCACCTCTAATTTGTCTTACTCCCCATTCTGGTGGGAATTTTATTACCTGATGTAAGGTGGATGAGACTGCTTTCATAACATGAATCCACGGTCTTCCCAAAATGACATTGTAAGCCATCTGTGTATCAATGACTTAAAATTTCGTGTTTTTGACCACTCCTTCAGCATAAGTATTAAGTTCAATCTCTCCTTTGGTTAATACTGTAGAATTATCGAACCTAGATATGGCTCGTGCCTTTGGATCATTTGATTTTCCACTAGCATTTCTTCCACGACTTTTATTAAAATGATATTGACTGAGCTGCCTGGATCAATCAATACTCTTTTAACGTTAGTGTCATGAATAAGTAAAGATATTACCAGTGCATCATTATGAGGGAGCATCAGTCCACCAAAGTCTACATCATCAAAGGTTATTTTGTCTTTATTTGGATCTTCTCGAACCCGCTTTCCATGGGTATTTGTGATCGTTGATGTTAATCAACAAACTATTCCATTTACTTCCTCTCCTCCATGTATCACATTAACAGTTCACTTCGGAGAAGGAGGCTTTGGAGGTTCCTGCCTTTTCTTCATGTAAGCTTGTTTACCTTTATCACTAAACAACTCTGTTAAATAGCCCTGTTTTAATAAATGTTCTATTTCACCTTGTAAAATTCTACAATCTGCAGTTCTGTGTCCATGATCATTATGGAATTCACACCACTGATCTGGATTTCTCCTATTTGAATTCGACCGCATCTCTCTGGGCCATTTAACTTTGTCTCCCATATTTCTTAGTATTGAAACAAGTTCAGTAGTGCTTACGTTAAAGTTATGGTCCCCAATTCGAGTATTGCCTCTAGACCGTTCATCTCGATCTTTCCTGGATCTAGACGAGGATGAGCCTATATCTCTTCCTGACGGTCTGGTATTTTCGAACTTGTGACGTGTGTCGCGTCCCGAGGGTCCTAAGTAATGATCGTACCTATTTTTACCTAACCTTTTCTCCGGTTCTGGATGTCTGGGTCTGGAATATTCCTCGTTTCTCAATCGAGAAATGATATCTTCTTCTATTCCGAGTTTAGTGATGTACCTGTTGTATACATCGTTCCACGTCGTGGCTGGAAATTCTCTCAGACTTTCCTTAAGCCGTCTCGTGGCTTCTGAGCTTTTATCGTTTAAGTTGCTTGCAAATGCCATGGCTGCCCAATTATCAGGCACCCTGGGTAATTTCATTCTTTCTCGTTGAAACCTGTCTACAAACTCACGGAGTAATTCCGTGTCTCCTTGCTTTATCTTGAATATGTCTTCCATTCTTTTCTCAACTTTTTGTGCACCAGAGTGTGCTTTTATAAACGAATCTGCAAGCTCAGCAAAAGAATCAATAGAATTTTCAGGGAGAAGAGAATACCAGGTTAAGGCTCCTTTTGTGAGTGTTTCCCCAAATTTCTTGACAAGGACTGATTCAACCTCTTGTTTTGTTAAATCATTGCCTTTTACTCCAGTAGTGAAAGCAGTCACATGATCACGTGGGTCATTTATTCCATCATATTTAGGAACATCAGGGATTTTGAATTTCTTGGGTATAGGCAAGGGCGCCGCACTTGGCTTCCAGGGGTGTTGAGAATACCTATCAACGTCGATGCCTTTGATAATCGGCGGTACTCCAAGGATTTGATCGATGCACTCATTCTGTTCTTTCATTTGTTTCTGCATGGTTAGCAACAAATTTTGTAACTCAGAGTTATTAGTCATACCTGGTCTTATTTCAAGAGATTCATTTAGAGTGTCACCCCTGGCTGAGTTTATTAACCCAGACTGAGGATTTTCTGCGATGATTGTATTATTTGGAGGCGGTGTTAATGGTGTTGGTGGTGCCTGTGGTAATCCTCTTGCAAACTCTTGCAAAGCTTGCCCCACATATTCAACAATCATTTGCTTTATCCAATCCTGCTCTATCGTTTGCTCATTATTGTTATGATGGTTATCAGATTTTTCTGGGGATGACTCCCTTGAACCGCGTGGGGTTCCTCAAGGAGTTGGAACTGGGGTTCCATTTTCCTGCTGGTTGTCGTCGTCATTGTTGTTGTTGTTGGAATTCGACATAGTTTAAAGGATATCGATTGGAAAATAAACTATGATTATCAAATTTCCGGTAACGGAACCAATTTGTTTAACCAAAGAATTAGATTCTTTGACCAAAGCTATTTAGGATGAACGCGGGTTACTGATAATCAAGAAAGTAATACTATAGATAAAGAGAAATTAAGTAATGAATAATACTGTAGTATGCAAAAAATAAAGTCGATTGTATTCGAGAATTCAGATGATCTCATGGGTTACATTTCTTCCCTCTATATAGGGGTTTCCTAGTATAACGTTTAGTTCTTGTCATGATTGCTCATTAATGGCTAATTATTACATCAATGAGGCGTTGCAAAGGATAATCGTAACTGTTGTATAGGAGTTATGTAACGTATAAGTCATTAACTGTTGATTCTCGAATCTGCCCGCGGCTTTGTCTGGGTTCACTGTGACCGTATCTCTTTCTTTGTTATTAAGTTTCCCATGGTTGATGAACTCGTGGGTTTATTGACCGTGCCTCTTTGTCCCGTACTTCTTTACAGAATCAAGTCTATCTGCTGTGTTTTCCTTAGTCCACGTAACTATCTGAGCTGTTAAGAATCTGCTTACGTGTGAGACTCTTTTTTACCAATACAAATTGTACCTTGGGTTTCGAGCCTCTCATATGTCTTAATAATAACGGCCTTAATCAAATCTTCCATGCTAGAGTGATTAGACTATGGAGGATGATATTGCTTCCTTTGCTGATTTTGAAGACCTGAAGCTCCTTGTCCCTAGGGTGTAGAGTTATTTTTCTGCCATGCGTTTGCACTACCGCCTGGTGAACTCCCAGAGAAACCTGGGTTCCTATGCCCGATGGTGTTAAAATTGTTGCCACTTTGGTAGTTGCCTCTGTCAAAGCTCCCCACAACATTTACTCAGTTGAAGCATAACACTTATGTGTAGGGTTTCCCATTCCATAAAAGTCACATGATGCTTGCGGATTACTATGTACCTTGGCCAATGTTAACTTATTATTTCTCTTGCCACGGCGTCTAGCTGGGCTTGAGCTGATGTATTAGAGTCTACCTGGTGAACCCCGATTGATTTCTTCTATCATTACTCTCAGCAGGCCATTGGCTAGCATCTTAAGAGAGCTCATCAACTATTTCAACAATCTTCTCAAGAGTCTTCTTCATTAAAGAACCTCTAAGTGCAGTACTTAAAGTTCGTCGTGAAGAACGTGTCAGTCCATGCCAAAAGTCTTGGAGTTGCATACACAATTCGGTTCCATTATGCTGACACTTTCTCACTATCTTTTTGAATCTTTCTCAAGCTTCGAAGACCGTTTCAGTATCCTTCTGGCAAAACTTGTGGATTTCCCTTCTAAATTTCACTATTTTCCTAGCTGAGAAGTATTTGTCAAGAAACATTTTAGTCATATTTTCCCATGTCCTGATCGACCTAGTTGGTAAGCTTCGAAGCAAGTACTCTATGTTATCCTTCAGTGAAAATGGGAATTCCCTTAAGTAGACTATATCTTTTGACACTCCGATGTACTAGAAGGTGTTCATAATTTCCTCATCCATCAAGTGAGTGTTAAGATCTTCATTTACCTCCCCCCTGAAGACACAGTTGTTCCAGATGGTCTGAAGCAAGCCTTTCTTCAACTCGAAATTATTTGCTTCTACGGGTGGAGGTCTGACACTGGACAGTCCCTGATTGTAGACTAGTCTGGCATAATCACCCAATGCTCTACCAGGCCTAGGTACCGCCATTCTCGAACTGGTCTTCAACCAAGGGTCGGTTTAGATTGAGTCTTCGACCCCCATCATCTTCGACAGTCTCCTCAGCAACTAAACAGGCTGCCTTAGCATCTGCCCGTGCGGCTGCTTCCTGTTGGGTTGCTTTCAGTGCGGCTACTTACTGTTGGGTTGCTTCCCATCTGCCAAATCATCTACCTGCCCTGTTCTCTTGGGTTGAAGATAACCCCAAATCTTTTTTGGTGAGTTCTTTCTCTTTTCTCAGTTTTCGCAAGTGTTTTTCCAACTCCGATTTGTAGGGTGTTACTTCTTTTGTAGAAGATCGAGTCATACACCAACGAGCTTAACCTGTTGTCTTCACACGAAAGAGAAAAGCGTGAAGAATAAAGTAAAATAGATTCCTGAATCAACACCAAAAACTATTTTGAACACTATTGATTGCCAATCCCCAGCAACGACGCCAAAATTTGACAAACACAAAACACAACACGAAATTGATGCTCGCTAGACAAAGATAATATAGTTAAATTATCGTCTCCAAAGGAATTGATTTAAACAATGCTTTACTAGTTTCTGGTTTAACTACTATTCAAGATGATCAAAACTTGATTTAGATTGATTACTAACTACGATTAACTAATAAAGTAAAGCAATTGACAACCGACTACAAAGAACTAGAGATTAATAGAGTTGGTTTCTTATCAATATGAGGAATAGGGGTCATGACATTATAGGTGCAAGATAGCTATTTGGGATATAACTCTAGTTTAATTCACTCTAATGTTCTAACAATTCTCACGAATTCACTCGATGGTTAGTTCAAAGGTGTAGTCAAGACTCCTCTCTTGATTAAATCTCAACTCTACGAGGTGAACTAATATAAGCACTATAAAAATATGCAAGCATGAGTTAATGGATTAGTCTTCAGGAAAATGTCTCTCGGATATTCTCCTAACTTGATTTTGTCAACTATTCAAAGCTTTTTGGATTACTTAAGAGAATCACTGAATTAAACCAAAAAAAATAATGCAAAGATAATCACCAAAATATTTCTCTTTCGCTTAAATAAATCGGTGAATAAAGTTGCAACAATCCAAAGCTCCATAAACGAATTCAAGCAAAGAACTAGAGTTAAATTCCATAAATATCAATCAAAAAACTATATACGTCAAACGCTAAGGGAAAATACTGCATAGTCATGGAATAAGCTATCATAAATACAATTAAAGAGTAAACAAAAAATCAATCTAACGTGACAATCCATACTCCCGTTTTGAATTGATGGAAAGATGATGAGATCATGTGTCTTGTAGCCTCCAATGCTCTCCCAAAGCTTCCAGGGTCAAAAGTAACTTCACACAATGTCTTTTTGGTGTATTTATACCATGTAGAAGTGGGCCCGGATGAAACTACCATTTCCAAGCCGAAACAGAAAAATACTCTGAGAAATTTATACAGGCGCGCCGCCACATGCTGGGAACTAGTGGGAAAGTTGATTTTCACAGGGCACCAACAATTTACATTGTCATGTCGCCCCATGCTCCGCCCCATGTACCACGACGGTAGACGTTTTATAGAGTAATTCATTTTATTCAATTTTTTATATCCAGATTTGGCTTTCAACCACCGAACGTGATCCCGGTTTAATGCCTTAGGCTTTTACTCATACTTAAAAGCTCCAACTTGTTCGATCTAGCTCCCGATTATCTTTTTAACATGGAATAACTTCCTGCAAGATATAAAACACATAATAAGTGCAATACACTAATATTTAATCTCAAACACACGTAAAATGCAGTAATTAGAGTGCAAACTATGACTAAAACACAGGATTCTAGCATACCATCACATGATAATGGAAATGATTAGTTCCTTTGGTACGATAAGGCTACACATGTGTTTCCTATCTATATTTGCAGGCTACGTAACTTGGTTGATATGAAGGGATTCAATTCTGATAGGTTGGTTATGTGCAAATTGGTTCCAAAAGATTTATGGCGGTTTAGACCATGACTTGAGGTTTGTGTCTTCTGCGATTATGGGAAATCCGTTGTGTGTTGCAATTTTCTACTGAAATTAGTTAAGTGAAGGAGGATCTCAGCCGATGAAACGTTTATTCCGCTGGTGGACCAGGAGTCATGATGAAATTCTTGTGCTCTCGCGTAACAGCATGATAGGTGCAGTGAGCGGTGTGGAATTGGATTTGTGGAGTCTAGGTTACGTTCGATTTTGACAAGGATGTCACGAATTTGAAGGAATGGGGGAGATTTTAGATGTTCAAAGTATGCTAGCGTTAATTTAGTGCCGCTTGAGAATAATATATTCTGTGTAAGAGGCATTGCACATCGATTTGCGGATTCTGATTAATACTACAAAAATATTATGGCTGGTAGCCATGGAGGTACAAATTTTGGTACTTGGTGCAAAAGGTTATGGGGGTATCTCCCACGGGATTATGTTTTAAGTGTGATGTGTTATTCATTTAAGAAATAGATATTGAGGTCAGTTACAGAGATTCCTCTACTGTCATAGATTGGAGAGTATATTTCTGAGAGACGCACGATTCCTATGGTTGTGGACTCTGGAAGTTTGTTCAGAATTTTATGGTTGTATGTATGTGTCACGAATAGGATCATTGGGTATCTTGAAAGGATATTAACCTATTAGAGATATCCGGAAACGTCTTAGTGGTCCATTGACATGCATAATATGAATGTACATTCTACACCAGATCATGTATATTTATTCAGCACAATATTTGTGTATGCATGAGTCTTCCAGCGTGGTGAATATTATTCATATTGTCATTTATTTCATGTGTTACTCTTTTATTCTATGCAGGTTGTAAGGCGACTTGATTATTCACATGCGTGTTGTCGTCCTGTGTAGGCTGGTAGTGTTATATGAGCGAGGTGGCTCTCGAGATGCTAGTTGTATATGGCACCTTAATTGTGCTTGGTCCTTTGTGGCACATGATGTTATCCGTATCCCAAGGGTTATGTTTATTCACTTGGCGGGCTTGTGGTTGATATACGTGTTTCTAGTGAGTATGAGCATTTGTCTCGATAGGTATTCCTATGATGATTACGCTGTGTGGATCGGGTGGTACGCCACTACAAGTATGATATTTGGATCGGGTTTAAGCCGCAACATTATCATGTGTGGATTGGTTGCATGCTGCAAAAATGAGATGTTGGGTACGATTCCTTATGCTATTTTGTGTGTTTTACGTCTCCTCTATGGGATAGATTTATAGTACCTTGTTCGCTGGTTATATCTGTTATACATGATGGGTAGTTCTGGTACTTGGGCTTCATTTCTTGATTTGTCATATTCTAGTTGTGGCTTTGTTGGGCACATGGATTGCGTTGTATGACACTTTAGATGGTGTCTGATGTGGCTTGTCGGCGGAACACGTTCTACTGGGTGAGACGAGATTATTGGACCTAGAATAAGTGCAATCGGATTGTATAATGTATGTTTGGAGGGGGAATGTCGCTTATCAGTTCAGAATGCGACAATGGTTCTTGTCGAGCGGGAAGAACTCCATGAAATATTGGTTTGACGGGTGGTTGTGAGTTTCTACACATCTATTTCATTGTTGTAGTATTGTAAGGGTTTAGACAGGGTTTTTATGTGACATGAGTTATATTTCCGGCACCGGGTTTGTAAATTTGCAGCTAACCTATTGGAGGATATTACTATGGGCATATGAATTATGCCGTGCAGTGTGTGATTACAACTATATGATTATATTTTGGAACAAGTTGTTGAGATTGATACGATTTATGTATGAAAAATCTGACCTATAAGAAATTTTGGATGTTGGAATTTGGTTGGGGCTAAGGTAGCATGAACGATCGTCAGTTGGGATTGAGCTAATGTGCTCATATGGATTGTGGTGGCACGGGTAGATGCCCGGGGAGTTATTCGGTGATTTTGGCGACATTGGAATGATTTTTGGCATGTTCGAGAACGAACGTATGTTTAAATGAGGGAGAATGTAATGACCCAACCGATTGTTTTGAGCTCTAACATGTCTTTCAGCGGTTTGAGACCTTGAGTAGCTTCACTTTGTGTATTATGACTTGCACGTATAGTCGGTTTTGATTTTCGGGAAGTTCGAAGTTGATTTGGAAGAATAACTCTCAATTTAGAATCTTTAAGTTGGAAAAGCTGACCAAGATTTGACTTTTGAGTAAACGAACTCATAATTGGGATTTGAAGGCTCCTATAGGTTCATAAGGTTATTCCAGACTTGGGCGTATGTCCGGGTTGAGTATCGGATGGTCCGGGAGCGATTCAGTGCTTATTATCTAAAGTTTGTATTTTGAAAGTCTTCGAATTTGCTAAGTTTGACTTAGGGTGTACTTTGGTGCTATCGGGCTCCGGGAGGTGTTTCGGGACATTTGATAAGTTCACTTAGTTGATTAAAACTTCTGTGTGAAGTTTGGTCATGATCCAGAATGTCTAAGTGTGATTCAGACGCGTTCGACAAAGTTTGAAGGTTTGAAAGTTAAAAGAATGATTTTTATCGTCAATTCATTTTTTTATATTATTCTTGGTGTTTCGAGCCTTTGGATAAGTTTGAATGATTGGACAGGGTCCCGGGGCCTCATGTGTGTTTCGGACCATGACGATGTGTTTAGCTATTGTTAGTTATGGTGTTGTCCTTCGCAAGGGAGCACATGTTCTCAATTAAGGATGCTTTCTGGACTTTTGTGCTACACGAACGTGATAGACGAGTCACGAGCATGAAAAAGAAACTGGGGGCAGCGCATATTTTCCCTACGCGAGTGCGAGTGGGAGACCTGAATGCCAGGAATAGAGATCCCGAATGCGAAGGAGGGGTTTATGGCTGAGGGAATTGTGCATCGCAAACGCGAGGGATTGCTCGCGAATGTGAAGCATTGGGCAGGTAGGTCTCCACGAATGCGACCAGTGGCCCCCGTGCACGATGAGGGGTCTGGTAGAAGCTTATAGCAGTGATCTCGGGGGGTTGAGCTCATTTTATTTAATTTTTCTCTTGTTGAGGCGATTTGGGGGCAATTTTGATGGGGAATGTTTATCATCTATCACGAGGTAAGTGATCTCTACTCATTGTGAGCTAAATACATGGATCATATATGAATTTAAACATGAAAATTTGTGGAAATTGTGAACTTTTGGAAGAAAACCTAAAAATTATATATTTGGATTTTGACCACGAAACTGAATTGAATTGGGAATAAATTATATATTTGAGTTCGTGGTGCTATGAGTAATATTTATCTTCGAATTTTTTTGAAGTCCGGACGCATGGGCCTGGGGGTTGACTTTGTTGACTTTTCATGTGGAGTTGGGAATTATTTCTAATTGTTAAATCTCGAGTCCTTCTGTAATGACCCAGTCTGTCGTTACGTAGAACCTGCATTATTATTGTTGTTATTGCCTTGTCATGGAGTGGTTATTCCATTATTGATGTGTTAGAGTTGATAGCCTTGAAATCGAAATGGTTAAATGAGAATTCAGTCACTTAGTCCTTAAGAATAACCTTAAAATG
>ML284842.1:0-11072 GCA_005239495.1 Nicotiana undulata
TATATATATATATATATATATATAATGTTGCGGCGTGCATCCCGATCCATAACTATCCTCACAATCTGACCCTCGGCCCCACTCAGTCATCCTCCTCACAAGTCACTCAGGCATTTCAGTACCACTCATGGGACTCAACCAAAAATATCTTTCATATATTTAAAATAGAGTGATGAACAGGATTAAACGGTAAACATGTATAAAGCATGACTAAGAATATATTTTCTATCAAAAACAGTGTGAGGACACTAATAAAATACCCTTGAGGTAAACAATACGACACAAGGCCCCAAACATGGCATTCGGCCCAAGTTAACAGAATCAATTCTAAAACACATGGATATCATATAAAATTTATCAAATACGCAACTCTACAATTGCCACGGGACGGACCAAGTCATAATCCCTACCGGTGCACGCCCACACTCCTGTCACCTAGCATGTGCGTCACCTCATTTATCAAAATAGTATGAAATTCCGGGGTTTCATACCTTCAGGTCTAGATTTACAATCGTTACTAACCTCATACCGGATGAAAATCTACTCCGCGATGCCCTTGACTCTCGACTCGGCCTCAAATCACCCCGAATCTATCCAAAATCATAACTATATCATCAATACATGCTAAAGGAACAAAGCCCACATACAAATTATAAAATTTAATAAAAAAATCCAGAAATTGGCCAAACCCGGTTCTCGGGACCACGTCTCGGAATCCAACAAAAATCACAAAACTAGAATACTTATTCCCTCACGAGTCTACCCATAACAAATTCATCAAAATCCGACATCAAATGTCCATCCAAATACCCAAAATGAACTTTCACATTTTTCTCCCAATTTTCACCCCAAATTCCCAAATTAAATGATAACAATCCAGACACGGTCATGGAATATAACCAAATTTGAGTGAAGAAAACTTACCCCAATCACTCCTCTAAAAATACCCTCCAAAATTTCCTTCTCCCGAGCTCTCTATTGAATTTTGGAATTTTAGACTCAAACCCTCGATTTTGAACTTTAAACATTCTGCCCAGATTTTTTTTCCTTCATCGCCATCGCAGGATGAGCCTCGCGATCGCGAAGCACAAAAAGGTTTGCCCCTCATATTAACCTTACGCGTTCGCGAACCTAAACCCCACAGACCAACACGATCGTGACCAGCTTCACGCGGTCGCATAGAGCAATCGCCTCAACCTGCACCAGCTCACCTTCTTATACGCGAACACGACCCTGGCTACGCGTTCACGAAGCACGACACCACACACATACGCGATCGCGACCTAAACTCTGCGATCACATAGAACAACACCAATGCAGCACCAATTGAGCCTACGCGATCGCGAAGAACAAATCTTCTGCAATAAAACACCAGAAAATCTGCCAACTTTTCAATTCCAAAAATGACCCGTTGAGCATCCGAAACACACCCGAGGCCCTCCGGGCCTCAACCAAACATTCCAATACATCCCATAACATCATCCAAACTTAGTCGAACCTTCGAATCTCTAAACAACATCAAAATACCAAATTAACCCCGAATTCAAGCCTAAGGATTTTTAAACTTCCGAAATTCGCCAACGATGCCGAAACCAACCAAACCACATCCGAATGACCTGAAATTTTACACACACATCAAAAACTACACAACTAACCAATTCCAACTTCGGGAATTCCATTCCGACCCCGATATCTAATATTCCACTACCGACTGGAAATTTCCAAAAATCTAATTTCGCCAATTCAAGCCTAATTCTACCACGGAGTTCCGAATAACATTCCGAACACGCTCCTAAGTCCCACATCACCTAATGAATTTGAACCATAAAAACCAAATTCCGAGATCATTTATCTATAAGTCAATTTCCGGTTGACTTTTCTAACTAAATAATTAACTTAAGAGACTAAGTGTCTCATTTATCTCCACAATCACTCCGAACCCGAGCCAACTAAACCAACCCAACATAAAAGAGTCAAACCACACATAATGAAGCAAAAATGGGGAAACGGGGCTAAAACTCTCGGAACGACCGATCGGGTCGTTACATTCTCCCCCTCTTAAACAAACGTTCGTCCTCGAACGGGTCTAGAAACATACCTGGAGTCTCAAATAGGTATGGATATCTACTCCGCATCTCCCGCTCGGTCTCCCAAGTGTCCTCCTCCACCGGTTGCCCTCTCCACTGCACCTTAACTGAAGCTATATCCTTTGACCTCAATCTTTGGACTTGTCGACCTAAATAGCGCCTGGCTCCACCTCATAAGTCATATCACCCTTAGCTGAACCATGCTGAAGTCCAAAACATGAGACGAGTCACCCACATACTTCCGAAGCATGGAAACATGAAACACTGGATGCACACTCGACAAGCTAGGTGGCAAAGCAAGTCTATTAGCCACCTCTTCTACCCTCTGAAGCACCTCCAAAGGCCCAATGAACCGGGGGCTCAACTTGACCCTCTTCCCAAAATGCATAACACCCTTCATGGGTGAACCTACAGCAGACCTTCTCCCCAATGAATGATACATCACGGACCTTCTTGTCCGCATAAATCTTCTGCCTAGACTGTGCCGTGCGAAGCCGCTCCTGAATCAACTTCACCTTATCTAAAGCATCTTGCACCAAATCTGTACCCAAAAGTCTAGCCTCACCCGACCCAAGTCTACCGACGGAGATCTACGCCTCCACCCATATAAATCCTTGTACGAGGCCATCTGAATACTCGACTGATAGCTATTATTATATGCAAAATCCGCGAGTGGAAAGAACTTGTCCCATGAACCCCCAAAATCAATAACACAAGCGCGCAACATGTCCTTCTATATCTGAATAGTGCACTCGGACTGCCCGTCCGTCTGGGGATGAAAAGTTGTGCTCAATTCAACCTGATTACCTAACTCCCGCTGCACGGCCCTCCAAAACTGCAATGTGAACTGAGTACCCCTATCATAAATGATGGAAATTGGAACACCATGCATCCGAACAATCTCCCGAATATAAATATCAGCTAACCGCTCCGAAGAGTTAGTAGTACCAGCAGGAATGAAGTGCGCAGACTTGGTCAGTCAATCCATGATAACCCAAATAGAATCGAACTTCCTCGAAGTCCGTGGGAGACCAACTACAAAGTCCATGGTGGTCCGCTCGAAGTTCCACTCTAGAATATCCAACCTCTGATGCAATCCACCTAGTCTCTGGTGCTCATACTTGACATGCTGACAGTTGAGACACCGAGCTACAAATCCAACAATATACTTCTTCATCCGCCTCCACCAATAATGCTGTCTTAGATCCTGATATATCTTCACGACACCCGGATAACTAGAATACTGCGAGCTATGGGCCTCCTCAAGAATCAACTCCCGAAGCCCATCAATATTAGGCATACATATCCGACCCTGCAACACCATCATCACCAATAGCTACATCCCTGGAATCACCTCGCCGGAACCTATCCTAAAGAATGAGCAAGTGTGGGTCATCATACTGGCACTCTCTAATACGGTCATAAAGAGAAGACCCGGAGACCACGCAAGACAACACCCGACTGGGCTCTGATATATCCAATCTCACCAACTGGCCCGCTAAGGCCTGAACATCAAGTGCTAAAGGTCTCTATGCTGCTGGAAGATATGCTAGACTCTCCAAACTCTCTGCTCGGCGACTCAAGGCGTCGGCCTCCACATTGGCCTTCCCCGGATGGTATAGAATAGTGATATCATAGTCCTTGAGAAGCTTCAACCATCTCCGCTGACAAAAATTTAGATCCTTCTGCTTAAACAGATGCTGCAGACTACGGTGAAAAGTAAAAACCTCACAATGAACCCCATACAAATAATGACGCCAAATCTTCAAGGCGTGAAGAATGGCTGCTAACTCAAGATCATGCACCGGATGGCAACACTAACACTGGAGTTGTGGTAAAAGCAGCCTTGAGCTTCTGAAAGCTCTCCTCTCACTCGTCCGACCACCTGAACGGAGCACCCTTCTGGGTCAATTTGGTCAAGGGTGAAGCAATAGAAGAAAACCCCTCCATAAAGTGACGATAATAGCCCGCCAAACCAAGGAAACTCCTAATCTCTGTGGCTGAGGACGTTCTGGGCCAACTCTGAACCGCCTCTATCTTCTTCGGATCACCTGAATACCCTCACTGGACACCACGTGCCCCAAGAAAGCTACTGAACCAAGCCAAAAATCACACTTGGAGAATTTCGCATAAAGCTTCTCCTCCCTCAATCTCTGCAATACAACTCTCAAATGCTGAGCATGCTCCTCCTGGCTACGAGAGTACACCAGGATGTCATCAATGAACACAATGACGAAGGAATCCAAGTATGGATGAAATACACTGTTCATCAGATGAGTGAACATTGTTGGGGCATTGGTCAGCCCAAAACACAACTCCAAGAACTCATAATGGCCATAACGGGTCCTGAAAGTTGTCTTTGGAATATCTGAATCCCGAATCTTCAGCTGATGATACCCGGATCTCAAATCAATCTTAGATAACACCCTGGCTCCCTGAAGCTGGTCAAACAAATCATAAATACGAGGCAAAGGATACTTATTCTTGACTGTAACATTGTTCAACTGCCTGTAGTCAATACACATCCTCATGGAACCGTCCTTTTTCTTCACAAATAACGTCGGTGCACCCCAGGGTGACACACTAGGCCGAATTAACCCCTTATCTAGTAGTTCCTGAAGCTGCTCTTTCAATTCCTTCAACTCCGCCAGTGCCATAAAATATGAGGGAATGGAAATAGGCTGAGTGCCTGTCACCAAATCAATACCAAAATCAATATCCCTGTCACGCGGCATGCCCGACAGGTCTGCAGGGAATACGTTCGGAAAATCGCGGACCACAGGAATAGAATCAATAGTGAGAGTCTTAGCACTGACATCCCTCACAAAAGCCAAATAAGATAGACACCCTTTCACCCCAATACGCTGAGCCTTCAGGTATGAAATCACCCTACTAGGCACATAATCAATGGAAACTCTCCACTGAACCCTTGGAAATCCCGACATCGCTAAGGTACAGTCTTAGCGTGATAATCTAGGATAGCATGACATGGAGAAAGCTAATCCATTTTCAATTTCACATCAAAATCTACCATACTGAGTAATAACATATCCACTCGGGTCTCCAAAGCCCCAATAGATACCACACATGAATGATATACGCGGTCCACAACAATAGTATCGCCTACAGGAGTCGACACATGAACAAATGTAACTAAAGACTGACGAGGAATATACAGAAAATGAGAAAAATATGACATAACATAGGAATATGTGGAACTAGGATCAAATAAGACTGAGGCATCTCGGTGACAAACTGAAACGATACTTGTAATCACGGCATCTGAGGCCATATCATCTGGTCTGGCTGGAAGTGCATAAAAATGGGCCTGGCCTCCACCTGACTGACCTCCCCCTCTAGGGTGGCCTCTAGATGCCTCACCTCCACCTCTAGCTGCCTGGGCGTGTGGTGAAGTGGAGATGAAGTCGAGGGTTGACCCCTCTACTGAGATGGACCCCCAAGAAGACGAGGACACTACCTCCTCATATGCCCAAACTCTCCACACTAATAACAACTCCCTGGTGCGGGGGACAGGGACTAAAGGGAACCCCTAGCACCGGGATAACTGATAGAAGCACCTGGCATGGAGGAACCCTGTACTGATGGTGCACGAGATGAGCTCTCGGATTGAAAGGCACTGAATGATGAGCGGCCCGGATGAGAATTGCGGGAACCATGCCCCGATGATGCACCACTATAAGCTGGACGAGCTGGCTGAGCAGGCCTAAATAGGCGACCTCTACTATGCTGAAACTGACCTCTGGAGGGAACACTACCATAGCTGCCATATCCCCGAGGTCTCTTGGCCTCCCTCTCATCTAGCTCCTGGCGACGAACTGACTCAATCTCACGGGGGTAGGGACCGAAGCTGATATGTGAGGCAATCCACGAACCTCCTGATCCTCTCTCTCTCTCTCTGTGTAGGGACCAACCAAATAGCATGACTGGCAAGATCTGAAAATCTCATCTCATACTGTGTCACTGTCATATCATCCTGACGCAGCTACTCAAACTGCCTGCGTAACTCCTCTCTGCGGGACTGTCGTACATACTTCTCTAGGAAGAGAGTGGAAGACTGCTGCCAAATAAGGGGCGCTGCACCAATAGGACTATGCCTCTCATAAGCCTCCCATCAAATACATGCAGCTCCTGAAAATGGGAAAGTAGTAAACGAGTCCCTACTGGTCTCTATTATACCGGTTGTACGAAGAATCCTATGACACCCATCTAAGAAACACTGGGCATCTTCGCCCTCAGCACCATTGAAAGTTTTAGGCTAAAGTCTACCAAACCTCTCCAATTTACGCTGCTCGTCAGCAGGCATGACTGGAATCACACAGTCCTGAGCAGGTGGAACCGGCTAGCCTGGAGGTGCAACTAGTGTCTGAAGTCCCTGAATAACCTAATCAGGTGTACAGGCATCATGAGTCTGAGTGCCTCCCCTGGCCAGAGAAGTAACAATTGTAGTAGAAACAACGACCGCATGTGCAAGACTGGTGCACACAGTCAAAATCCCAAGGTCTCCTGAAGACCTGAAATGACAATAGGCACTGCCGGTGCCTGGGCCGGTCCTGCTGGAACATCTGCGGCTAGGACCCGATCTGGAATAACATGTGGGTCTATAGGTACTGCCATGGCTGCTGCGCGGGCTGCACCTCTACCTCTAACACAACCTCGAACGTGGCCTCGACCCCTCGTGGGTCCAACAGGTGGATGATCATCCTGCCCGGTAGCACGTGTCCTCACCATCTGTGAGAGAATGAAATAACAAAAGTTTAGTTACCATAATCAATAAATTCGCACGACATGAATTCAAGAATGTGAGATTTTTCCTAAGGGTTCTGTAGCCTCTCGAAGATAAGTATAGACGTCTTCGTACCGATCCGCAAGACTCTACTAAACCTGCTCTTGATTGGTGAGAGTTATGTAACCTAGGCTCTGATACCAACTTGTCACGGCCCGAAAACCACCCTGGCCATGAGGGCGCCTATCGCGGTACTAGGCTAGCCAAATAACTACTTATAGCATAAAAGAACTTTTCATCTAATTCACTTACTGATCCAATATTGCATAAAAATTCCGTTTAAGCATTTCAAAACAAGCAAAGATATGTAAACACAGCCCGATCTCGGAGTCACTGACCGGCTCAAAATCTCTAATTTCTACGTTCTGGGTTATCTCCTATAAACTTATAAAGTTGATCATTCCGAACGAGCGTTATATTGAACGATAGATGTTTAAAGTATGATCTGCTTATTAAAATGGTATGACTTTGAGTTGTGGTTCAAATAAAAACTGGTATACTGATTAGGTAAGGAAAACTCGATATACTTAATACTCCTAACCGCTTGTATGCGTACTAAATGTCTTGCTTGAGTGTGTCTAGTGGTTGATAAACTATAAAGATATTTGAAAATGAATTAAATGACCGAGGAAATAGAGTGTGGACAACGTTTATAATTGTGTCTAGTGATGCCTATGAAAGGAGGAAATATATGAAACAAATTATGAAATGAGCCCGACTCAACTGTCTTAAAATGAATTCCCAAAGTAAACTATTCTTAAAAGCTCTATTGAGGTATGTATGGCTAAACTCCATTCTTCTTAGAATCGAACCCCTGGAGATCGCGTGTTTCGTGTAAGTTCCTAACTTGATCATACTAGAGTTGGCTGCCTTAATATGTTGTGTTGAAAGATTCATGTTCAATGATTGTTCTAAATGTTATCATGTCATCTTGCTACTTGATAATGCGTTTGGAATGAGGAATTTATGTTGAGAAAGGTTGAGGATTCATGTTAAGAACGAATGATGGTTACTATGCCAAATTGTAGGAAAAGCCTATGTGTGCTTAAGATTTTCCAAGCCTTCTTCCTTATGTATGCACATGCCTTACATGATAGATCTTATTGATGTGATAATGATGTCAAATATGAAAAAGGGGCAAACCTGAAAATGTAAAGTACGACCAAAAGCAAAGAACGGTTTAATAAATAAATCCCTTGTGCCAATGTATCAAAAGATGGGAAGGAAATGTAAAGTGACACGGCTAATTGAATATGGTTGATGTCTCAAATGAGATGACTTATCCGATGGGGTCGAGATCGGACTCCATGTAAGAACACAGTGGTATTGTGGATGAAAATGTGAATATGGTTGATGTCTCAAATGAGATGGCTTCGCCGATCGGGCCGAGATCGGACTTCGTATAAGAACACGGTGGTATTGTGGATGAAATTGTGAATATGGTTGATGCCTCAAATATGATGGCTTAGCCGATCGGGCCGAGATCGGACTCCATGTAATAACACGGTGGTATTGTGGATGAATTGTGAATATGGTTAATGTCTCAAATGAGATGGCTTAGCCGATCGGGACGATATCGGACTCCGTGTAAGAACACGCTGGTATTGTGGATGAAATTGTGAATATGGTTGATGTCTCAAATGATATGACTTAGCCGATCGGGCCAAGATCGGACTCCGTGTAAGAACACAGTGGAATTGTGGATTTTGGCACATGGCACTAAGATTACCAACATAATAAGATGAAACCTGAACCGGGATCTTATGTGGTCGTGTACTTGATGTTATAGTGTTTGTTTGAAGCTTTTATTGTACAACATGATTGTTTCCCTTTTTGTGTGTTTCCTTGTTCCTTCTATTAAGGTTAGTGTTTAGCTCTTCATACTAGTACTATTCGACAGTACTAACGTTCCTTTTGCCGGGGACGCTACATCTTTAAATGGATGTAGGTTGTTCCATAGCAGTCAGTGTTGGTCACGACTAGTGGCGCATCCTCTTTTCAGCCGACTGGGTGTGCCCCACTTCCTTTCAGTGTCCGGTATCATTTGTTTATCATGTATTTTGTTTTTTTAGGTATAGCCGGAGCCTTGTTGCCGGCATTTCCACATTACTCTTCAGTTATATTTAGAGGCTCCGTAGACAGGTTGTGGGTGGTGTTTGATATTGGAAATTAAATTAGAAATATTGGTATTTGACAAATATGGTTTTTCATCATATCTATAAAAATTGTAATATTTTGGATATTATGGTTGAAACTGCTAATGGAAACAAAATGAAAGTTGTTAATGAAATATTTACCAAGTATTATTAATGGAGTTCATCTCCTATTTATTCATGAATTAGTTTGGGTAGAATAAAACCTAACAGGCTTGCTCAGTCGGGTTAACTCGGTTGAGCGTTGGTTGCGCTCCTTGGTTTTTGGGGCGTGACAGTGCATTTGGATCGGATATCTGAGAATTCGAACCAATCTACTCTATTCGGATTATTGGATTTCAGATCTGATATGGGTTAGGTTTTTTAAAAGTTCGAATATTCTAATCGGATTTGGAGTGATATAATTTTATCCAATACGATCCGAAATTATTTATATGGACTTGTATAAACGTTAGACTTACATTTTAGGGTTAAGTATTCTCATTTTATTCGCCTATTTTTAAACACTTCTTTTCTTAGCTTATATCGAAGTCTATCCCTCTCTATACTCTCTTCAGATTGCTCTGTCCTCTTCTCTTAAGTCTTACTTTTGTGTCTCTCATTCTTAATCTCTCATTCCTATTGACGAACAACGACGCCTTCCCCTTATTAGACATTTATTTGGAATTTTAATTTATTTAATTTTGCTATGAAACTTTTGTTTTGTCTATTGATTTGATAGAACAGTGAATCGCTGATGTTTGGTTATAATTTCATAATTTTAGTGCATGAGTTACCTTACATTTAAGTGCTTTAATGCTAAATAGTACTATACTTGTGCTTAATTGAGTTTATTTTATGTGTAGGTACATTGAAGATGAAATTGGGAGCAAAGTAGAAATTTTATATGTATTTTATGCACTACAAGAATGGCTCATGATTATTTGAGGATATGAAATATTTTGATGTCATAATTTGACGAGTAAATACATAACGATGGAATGATAATTAATATTTGAAAAGCAAAGAAAATAAAAGAGAAAGTTAGGCAAAAGTTGGTTTCACTGGACGTAGGGTCTAAGCTTTCGTAAAGCTACGACCAAAGCCAGGGCCAACTCTTCGAGGTGTGGATACCTCATCTCAGTGTCGACTAAAATTTTACTAATGTAGTACATGTGAGATTGCGTACCTTTATTTTCTCAGATTAGGACCGACTCACCGTCACATCGGACACGGGTAGGTAAACGAGGGGCGTTCTACGGGCTCTACTTTAGAGAGCAGTGGGGTGAAGATAAGTATGCGTTTAGCTCTTTCAGGGCGTTGACGCACTTAGAGCTCCATTGGAGGCCGTTTTCTTTCTTGAGTACGCCAAAAAACTTGTGGCATCTGTGGGAGGACCGTGAGATGAATCTCGATAGGGCGGCTATACGACCGGTCGGTCTCTGAACCTGTTTCTTACTGGTTAAGTTCTCCGGTATTCCCTCTATAACTTTGATTTGGTCGGCGTTGAACCCGATGCCTCATTGTGAAACTAAGAAGCCGAGGAACTTCCACGAGGTTACATCGAAGGCACACTTTTCGGGGTTCAATTTCATTCCATATCACCTGAGTATGTCGAAGGCCTCTTTTAGGTGGCCGAACTAATCTTCTCTCCTTTTTTATTTGACCAACATGTCGTCGATGTAGACCTCCATGGTTTTGCGGAGTTGGTCTTTGAACATTTTGCCACCAACCTCTGATACATTGCTCCTACGCTTTTCAGTCCGAAGGGCATCACCCTGTAACAATACGTCCCTTGGTGGGTGATGAAGGTTGTTTTTTCTTGGTCTTCCTCTTCAATGAGGATCTGGTTGTAGCCCGAGTAAGCGTCTAAGAAGCTTAATAACTCGTGCTCGGTTGTTGCATCAATGAGCTGGTCATTGTGGGGCAGCGGGAATGAATCTTTCGGGCATGCTTTGTTCAAATTTGTGAAGTCCACGCACATCCACCATTTTCCTTTCTTCTTTTTCACCATGACTACGTTGGTGACCCATTGGGTGGGGGGGGGGG
>ML284842.1:11157-65565 GCA_005239495.1 Nicotiana undulata
ACTTCGACTCTCTGATGGAGCCCTTTTCTAGAAGTTTTTCAACCTCCTCGCGGACTGTATCATTTATTGCAAATTGAATTTCTGCCTAACTTGCCTTACTAAGGGGTAAAGCGGGTCGACGTTCAACTTGTGTGTTGCTATCTCTTTAGGGATACCTGGCATGTCTGCATAGGAGGCAAACAAGTCTGCGTTGTTAGCTAATAATTGATGGAATTTACCTGGTTCCTGAAGTTTGTGGCCGATGTAGGCTTTCTGATATGGCTGATTTAGTCGAGTTGGACGGGGTCGAGATCTTCCACATTTGATCCAGTGGCCTCTATGATTTCGGGATCTTTGATGACGTCGTCTCCTTTATCACCGCTCGACCTCGACCCTGTTAATTGCTATGCCTCCTAGGTTTTGCATTCATTTGCTAGGTGTATGTGCAATCCTGGGCAATGCGATAGCATTCTTGGGAAGTGCTCTTCTCTTCTCGAATATTGAATACTCCCAAAGGAGTGGGAAATTTGACGACTTAGTATAAGCTGGAGGGGATAGACTTCATGGCGTGTATCCAAGGCCGACCTATGATGGCGTTGTATGTCGTGTCCTGATCCATTATGTGGAACGTGGTCTCCAGAGTGACGTCGCTGGCCAGGACGGGTAGTGTGATTTCTCCAGATGTCCATTCAACTGCATTGTTAAAACCCATTAGTGTGATGCAGCGTGGCACTATCTTATCCTCGAATTTGCGCAAGCATTCGAGGGTGGATAATGCACATGCCGCTTCCATCATCGACCATAATACGTTTCACATCCGTATCTAAGATGCGTAAAGTAATAACGAGAGCGTCATAGTGAGGAAAAACAAAACCGTGGGTATCTGACTTATTAATACTTTCTTCGAGTTTGTAACATAAAACAGTAGTGGAAATAACTAGATCAAATCAGTAATTAAATTCCGAACATCTCGTAAAAACTCCAGTTTTCAATGAAAATTTGTTTAAAACATTTGCTCAACATTTTCAATAGAGGCTTAGTGTAAAAGAAGAGTGAAAATAGTAATTTCATAAAATAAGCCCCCCTCGGGCAAAGTATCACTCACAAATATAGCCCCTCGGGCAAGCCTCTCAGTCACTCGTGACTCAACCCTCATCAATCAACACTCACGCTCAATAGGTACCTTACAATAACCGTTGCGGCATGTAGCTCGATCCATAAACATTTAGTCGACTGCGCTCACTGAGGGTGTGCAGACTCCGGAGGGGCTCCTACAACCCAAGCGCTATATCGTTGCGGCGTGCAGCCCAACCCAATATCGTTGCGGCGTGCAACCCGATCCAACATATCGCTGCGACGTGCAGCCCGATCTATATATATATATATATATATATAATGATGCGACGTGCAACCCGATCCATAACTATCCTCACAATCCGGCCCTCGGCCCCAATCAGTCATCATCCTCACAAGCCACTCGGGCATTTAAGTACAACTCAAGGGACTCAACTCAATATATCTTACATATATTTAAAATATAGTGATGAACAGGATTAAAGGGTAAACAAGTATAAAACAAGACTGAGAATATATTTTCTATCAAAAATAGTCTGAGGACAGTAGTAAAATACCCTTGAGGGTCCAAACAGTACGACACAAAATCAGAACTATATCATCAATACATGCTAAAGGAACAAAACCCATGTAAAAATTATCAAATTTAATAAAAAATCCCGAAATTGGCCAAACACGACCCCCCGGCCAAATAGCTTTTGTGAATTTGTACGATTTAGCAAACAAAACAAATAAAGGCTCAAATAAGAGGGGGTTTAAGTCCTTAAGCATGCAAGGGGTTTGAAAACAGTTATATAATGGCTAAGTTTTGAAAATAGTTTCAATATAAACATTTAAAGTAAAGGATATCCTAGGTTTGTGAAAATATGGATCACATCAATGCGATACCCGGTATGACACTCCTCAGAGAGGGGCTACACGTGGTATTAGCGCATCGGTCATCATGTCCATATTCTACCGTTTCCCACCCCGTGAAGGTAACTAAGGCGTGTGTAGGTCACGAACTCTATTGCGTGTTGTTACCCGCCCCATTCCTATTAGTCCCGGAGGAGGTTAGGACTACTATCCTAAAAGGGAGGTTTCTAGGCAGACCCTCGGTTTTAAAGGTAAAAAGTGCTAGGGCGACATACAATAAACAAGTAGGACTTGCAAATAAAGGGAGAGCATGGAAAACAAGTAAAGGCTCACATATACCTCCACAAGTAGAGAGTAATTAGACAGCACGACTCAAACACATTTAAGGGCAGTATTTAAGTTCAGAATCCTAAGACATGGTGTCTAAGTGAGTTTAGCATATAAACAGATAGGCAGACCTGTCTTATTATTCAGGAAAGGTTCCTAATCAATTTGCCTACTGGTTTTAGCATGCTAGTGGTTAAACATGATCATAAAGACAGATCTGGTTTTTATTTAATTGACTACCTAAGTCTTGCCTAGGCGTAAAATAATATGCAACAATTATTCATATTTGTTAATGATTCCAGATTATTATAGCTAATAGCGTGCAATTCTAAGTTCTGCAGATGTTCAGGGACTAATTACCAGACTGTTTAGAACATGAGGATTGTTTTAGATATCTGTGTTTAGGCTAAGTGTAATCAAACGAGTACGATCTTATAGCATGATGTCTAATTCAGCATGAGCGTAATAACTTAAACATGATTTCTAAATGCACATAGAATCACAGCATTATGCACAGTTTCAGGAATAGCATAGGTGATAGTTTTTAATGTTGTTTACCTAGAAACAGGTTCTCTAAGTGCGTAGGCGTGGTGAGACATGATTGCAGTTTTGTTAGCGTTATTTATTCTAGGACAGTACTTCTAATGAAGTTTCAGAACATGTTTACATGAACAGAATCACGTAATAGCAGTTTATTTTGTTGTTATTATTTTCCCTGTAGGCAGGATTTCTAAGTATACCACAAGATTACAACATTATTAGAGTATGGTTTGTAATGGATTCATGTCAACGTTTAATCCTAGAGCATGACTTTCTACGTGATAGAAAATAATACCACAATGAGATGCTGAAATAATAAACATGGGACCTAAGAAGCAGGTTATCTAATATGAGTCCTATACAGGATTTCTATTGCGCAGGCAGAGAAATAAGACCTAAAGCACGATTTCAACCCTTTTAACAACTATGCCATGCATATTACCCACCCCTTTTCACTATCCAGCCCCAGAGTCGTTTACAAATAATTATTACTGGTCATTGAATAAGAATTACATTACTAAAAAAAATAAGAAAACAAGAAGTTAACTATAGGGAGCCTTCATAATAGGCCCAAGTCTCTAGGTTCTCAATACCATGTACCATTGTTCATAACCTTTCATAATCCGGGCGAGTCAGAGTTCCCTAAGGATCTCAGAGGACCCCGGGCAGTGCTCACACCCATATTTTATAGCCAAGATGGAGTAAGTGCAGTGTGGAAGAGCCAGCTCTTGTGTGTCAAAGTTCAGAGGGAGCTCAAAGGTCCCTAGGCAATGCTCACACAAAAGGGGCAAAACCTAGACTTCTAAGAGTATATGTGATAGTGCTTGATTATAGTTTTAAAGAATAGAGTTGGAAAACAGTTTCTGAGATAAGACTTGTTTGAAGTAATTTTACAGAACCATAGAAGAGTTTAGGGTGAAAACAGTTTGAAAAGGGGTAGGGCAACATCATACCAATCTCATAATCAAACAACACACATAGAACAAGGAACTTCAGACAAGTTCAGCATCCACAAGTAGGGGAATGAGGGATTGGGGACAAGTATAAAGCATATAGGGGGCAAGAACACAGAGTCACACATAGGTTTAGACTCAAAGAAGTCCTGGGGGGGGGGGGGGGTTGGATACAATATGGCTTTCATAACTATAGGGAAGTNACTATAGAGAAGTTAAGCAGCACATAGTACAGATTATGGTATGCCAGGAATCGAAGAAAACATCATGCAAAAAGGGGAATATTTAGTAAACATGTTGAGTCTAAGGGAGGGAATACATTTAAGAATCATGCTAGTAAAGTAGACATACTAATTGCAGGTCGAACAAAGAACCATAAATAAAAGTATACTAGAAACAGTATGAATTGAAGTACTAAAAGAAGCACATTGTTTTTGAAACTTAAACTGAAATTGAAGACATACCAGTTGGAGATAACAAGTGCATAATGAAGAGTAAGCAAAATAGAACAACTAGTTGTGGCTTGAAGCCGACTAGTAATAGTAGCAAGTAATCAGGGAAAGAACAGTAGAGAGTAAGAGGGGGTCTGAATAATGCGTGTCCGTGTTAATGAAAGAGCAAGGTATATATATAGTGTAAGTCTAAGTAGCAAATAAGGTAAAACCCAAAGTCAATCAGTAATTATGGGATTGTATATCAATTAGTATAAAATCAGCATAGATACTCCCTTAATTGATGGGGTTAACTTCAAACGGTAATAGACAGGTAGCTAAGTAAGGCAAGATACCATAAGATGGGAATATAACACATAAGGA
The DNA here is from genome assembly GCA_005239495.1 of Nicotiana undulata. NCBI lineage: Eukaryota > Viridiplantae > Streptophyta > Magnoliopsida > Solanales > Solanaceae > Nicotiana > Nicotiana undulata. The sequence goes on from ML284842.1 coordinate 15,701, forward strand.
AATATTTCCCCATAGTGCAAGTATAGGACAAGTAATCAAGTTAGGTACAGGATACCCAATTAAGGAAAAAAAGTTCAACAATCACATTGACAACATAATCAACTATAGAGTAAGGTAGGAAAATATTTCATAAGTCAGAAAAATCAGTAAAGAATATCACAGGAAAATCAGTGAAGCATGTCAATCACAGGGAATCCGGGATTCCGCTAGAAGGCAATATTAACCAAAGGAAAATATTACAATTAAACGAAGCAAACAGAGCATAAGCAAGAATAGGCAAAGTAGGGTAAGAGAATCACATAAACCAGGGATTTAGGTTAGAACATAGTACTGATTAACATATCATTATGAGAACAAGTGCAATAAACAGGTAATAGACAAGAATCAGAACCATAAGGAGACTAGTAAGGCGAAATCATAAACAAATTAGGGATTCATACAGAACACATTACGAATCGACAGAGTAATCATGATATAGGAAAATGAGTTAATAGTCAGAAACCCTAATAGGTAAACATGTAGTAAAACCACAAAAAATCAAGGAGTATTCACGAGGAACAGTAAACATAATAGAACATATTATTAGAAACAACTCAGAACCCTAGGATTAGAACTAAAAAACTTAGGGCTTTCAACAGAATAACTTAGATAAAAGAGAAAATGTTTAAACATAATGAAAATCATAGATAAATAAGAAAGTCAGAGAGAAAAAGCCATTTTGAAAAGGGGGTTAGGAAACCCTAATTTTAGAACGAAGAGTCACTTTAGAGAAAAAATTGGAAAATCTTTGAGGAAAAAACACAATAGCTCAGAATACATCCAGATATGCCATAGATCTAAGAAATCGAAAGCCAACAGTTAGGGTTTTAGTGAGATAACCCAAAAAGAGAGAAGATCGGCTCAGAAACCATATGTTTTGGTCGGAGATGGGAAAATCTTACTCGAACAGGCCAAGGGTGGCCTGAGAAGGCGTGAACAGTCATGGGGTGAGGTGAACCGCTTCAGGATCTCCTGAGGACCTTAGGACAGTGATAACCGGTGTAGGAGGGAGCCATGAAGTTAAGAGGGGTGAGGACCCATAGTTTCCGGCAGGAGAGGTAGCCGGAGAAGACGAACCATCTTCATCGGAGAAGAAGAGACTGGAAGTATCTAGAGAGAAACGGAGAGATAGAGAGATAACGTGAGAGTCAAAAATGAGAGATGGGGGTGGGGGGGGGGAGGTCGTTTAGGGTTTAATTTAGGAAGGTCTAATCTAGACCGTTGATCAGATTTGATCAACGGTCGAGATTGATCCTGGGTTGGGCCGGGTATGAATTTGTGTCTGGGCTGGGTATAAATTTCGGTTTGGGCTGGGCAATTCGGTTGATTTAATTGGGGTATTGGGTTTAATTAGGCTACAATTGAAAATTAAAAATAGCTATTAGTTAAATACCCATTTAAAATAGGTAAATAATTAATAGAATGGTTAATAACTATAGTAAAAATGAAATTGATGCCTAGTAGATTAAATTAAAGTAATTAATTAGTATTTAAAATACAAATGACTTATTATTTGGTAGAAATAGCATAAAGTATGTAATCAGGCTATAATTGCAAAGTTATTGAAATTATAGCCAAATAATGCCAATTTGGCTAATTTGTGAAATAATTAAATCATCATCGGATAAAAAAGGATATATTGAACCAAGGAATATTTTGAAACTATTTGTAATCCAACTTATGAATAATTATTTGGTATAAAAGTACTGGATAAATTAGAAATAAATTGATAAAAATATGGGGAAATTATGGAAAAATACTAGTTATTATAAAAAGTGATTTTGAAGGCATATATGTAAATGTAAAAATAGTTTTAGGAAATATTGGGTGCCAACAGCTGCCCCTCTTTAGCCGGGAAGGATGAAAGAGTTGTCGGGTAAAGATATGATGGCCAATTTTGACCGAGTGAAATGGTTTGAGGGAATTTAGGCCGCACTCTGGTTTCTGAGTTGCCTACATCTCCCTGGTTTTATAGGAATCAGACCGTATGTAGTTCAGGAATCATTGGTGAAGTATACCGATGATGTTTTACAAGGACGGACGCAACGTATAGGGTTAGGAGAACAAATGGTTGACGGGGTGGTTCGGGAGAACTGGAGCGGGACCGCTCCTGCCAGGATGGCTGTTGCTTGTCGGATTACCTGCAAATGAACAATACAAGCATATGTTGTGCGTAATTTAGACATGATGCAAGTTCCCGTCGGACCATGAATGATGTCTTCGGACGGTTAAGGATGACGTCCTCAGACCATGATGTCCTGGGCCATGAATTGCTTGATGCAGGATTCGCAGGCCATGAAATGACGTTCTCGGTCCATGAGGATGGTGCCTCTGAACCATGATGCCTTGAATAATGATATGAAAAATGATTAAAGAGATCCTCAGGCCATGACATGGTGTTCTCGGGCCATGAAGATGGTGCCTCCGAACGATGGGGCCTTTGGATTGGTTGGCGATATTTCAGCCCATGAAGATGCAATAGTATGATGCTAACAAGACAAAGATTAGTCTAGTGAATTAAAGAGGCAGAGCTTAGCCCGAAAGGAAAGTGAAGTAAATAGTGCTTGAGGCAGTGGCTGCTTTTGAAAAGTAAATTGGAGGCAGCGTTTAGCCTCGGAAGGCAGAATGGTAGCCTTATGCAAATGCGGGTGGAGGTAGAGCTTAACCTCGGAAGGCAGAAAGGTAGCCTTATGCAGGTTGGAAGGCAGAATGGTAGCCTTATGCAATGCAGATGGAGACAACATTTAGTCTCAGAAGGCAGAAAGATAGCCTTATGCAAGATGCGAATGTAGATAGAGGCAGCGTTTAGCCTCGGAAGGCATAAGGATAGCATTTATGCAAGATGCGAATGCAGATGAAGATAGCGTTTAGTCTCGGAAGGCAAAAAGATAGCCTTATGCAAGATGCGAATGCAGATGGAGACATCGTTTAGTCTAGGAAGGCAGAAAGATAGCCTTATGCAAGATGCGAATATAGACGGAGACAATGTTTAGTCTCGGAAGGCAGAAAGATAGCCTTTATGCAAGGTGCGAATGCAGATGGAGACAACATTTAGTCTCGGAAGGTAGAAAGATATCCTTATGCAAGATGTGAATGCAGATGGAGACAACGTTTAGTCTCAGAAGGGAGAAAGATAGCCTTTATGCAAGATGCGAATGCAGATGGAGACAACGTTTAGTCTCAGAAGGCAGAAAGGTAGCCTTATGCAAATATGCAGATGCAAGTGGAGACAGCATTTAGTCTCGAAAGGCAGAAAGGTAGCCTTATGTAGGAAGTAAAACGACAATAGGAATTCTTAGCTGATAGCAGATTGCAGCATTGCGATTATTGCGAGTGTTGTGGCTACGGAGCATCATTTGTATTGATAATAGATGTCGGCAGGTGTGATGGTTTTGAGGATTGCGACCTCGAACATGCTTGTCCTTTTGTGTGGACATCGAACTTTGGCCTTTGCGGTTGCGATAAGATTTGAGACTTCTCTACGTGTTTGTTATTTGTGCCTGCATCTACAGAAAAATCGTGAGTTTTGTAAAGGGGGAAGGTTAGTTTGTATCCCCGCTGGCTTTGCTTGACTCGTTCAGCTTGATATGATGATATTGTCTGTATCATTAGGGTAGCGTTTGCTAAACAAGCTGCTTTAAGAATAAATATGCATGATTTTATAAAAGTAGAATGTAAACCTATAATCTAAAGTAGTTTTAGTTGAACCGACGACCATGACATGATTTGATAAATTACAACCTCTCTTGCTACAGAATTTTGAGGGTCCTCCTCAAAATCCTTCCCCAGTTTGATGGGTGAACGTTTCTGACTGTTCCTCGTGCGGCGATCGGCTGGACTTGCTTCAGAATTTTGAGGCTCCTCCTCAAAATTCTGCCCCAGTTTCCAATTGCGGGGGAAAATGAAATTTTATTGAATTGTGACCGAACCCATAAGGCTGCCTACGTATCCCCTCTTAAACAGGAATCAGGTCAGGCGTAGTTCAATTTACAACATTGATAGAAGCGTAAAGGATTACACGTAGTAGCGCTTGACTGCATCTGAATTGATTGGTTTCGGCCAAACCTCTCCGTCCATTTCTGCAAGTATAAGTGCTCCTCCTGTAATCACTCGGTGAACCATGTATGGGCCTTGCCAATTGGGAGAGAACTTCCCTTTGGCTTCGTCCTGATGTGGGAAGATTTTCTTTAACACCCGCTGCCCTTGTGTGAACTGTCTTGGCTTGACTTTCTTGTTGAAGGCTCTGGTCATTCTGTTCTGATAAAGTTGACCATGACAGACTGCATTCATTCTGTTTTCGTCTATGAGGGCTAGTTGCTCATAATGGTTCTTTACCCATTCTGCGTTGCTGAGCTCAACTTCTTGCATAATCCTTAGAGATGGAATTTCAACTTCGGCAGGAATAACAACTTCTGTACCATAAACCATCATATAGGGAGTTGCCCCTGTTGATGTGCGGACTGTGGTGCGGTATCCCAATAGGGAAAATGATAACTTATCATGCCACTGCTTGTGCTTTTCTATCATCTTCCTTAGTATCTTCTTGATGTTTTTGTTGGCGGCTTCTACAGCTCCATTCATTTGCGGTTTGTATGCTGTGGAACTCTTGTGCTTGATCTTGAAAGTTTCACACATGGCTTTCATCAAGTCACTATTGAGATTAGAACTGCTGTCGGTAATGATTGACTCTGAAACTCCGAATTGAATAACAATGCGGTCGCGGACAAAGTAGGCCACGACTTTTTAAGTAACTGCTTTGTAGGAGGCTGCTTCGACCCATTTAGTGAAGTAATCAATGGCTACCAGAATGAACCTGTGTCCATTGGAGGCGGCAGGCTCGATTGGTCCAATAACGTCCATGCTCCAGGCGACGAACGACCATGGTGATCTTGTTGCATTGAGCTCATTTGGAGGTACCTTTATCATATCCCCATGTATCTGACAGCGATGGCATTTCCGGACATACTAGATGCAGTCCGTTTCCATGGTCATCCAAAAGTAACCAGCTCGGAGTATCTTCTTTGCCAGAACAAAACCGTTCATATGTGGGCCGCAGGTCCCATCATGAATTTCCTCTAGTAGTTTTGATGCTTCCTTTGCGTCAACACACCTTAATAGTCCCAAATCGGGAGTCCTCCTATACAAGGTTCCTCCGCTGTGAAAGAAATTGTTGGATAGTCTTAGAAGTGTGCGTTTCTGAGTGGGATTCGCAAACTCTAGGTAATCACCTTTTTCAAAATATTCCTTGATATCATGAAACCAAGGATTTCCGTCTGCTTCTTCTTAGACGTGGGCACAGTAAGCTGGCTGATTATGGATTTTTACTGGGATGGGATTAATGAAATTTTTGTCTGGATGTTGAATCATAGAAGACAGAGTATCCAATGCATCGGCGAACTCATTCTGGATTCTGGGGACGTGCCGGAATTTTATCTTCGTGAACCTCTTTATCAATTCGTGTACGTGATGCAGATACGGTAGTATCTTGGGATTCTTGGTTGCCCATTCTCCTTGTACTTGATGTACCAACAAATCCGAGTCACCGATTACTAACAACTTCTGGATGTTCATTTCAATGGCCATGCTGAGCCCTAAGATGCAGGCCTCATACTCTGCCATGTTGTTGGTGCAGGGAAATCAGAGTTTGGCGGATATCGGATAATGCTGGCCGGTTTTCGATATTAAGACTGCTCCAATGCCAACTCCTTTGAAGTTTGCTTCTCCATCAACATCTTGAAGATCGGCTCACAAATAACTGTAGACTGTGCAATAAACCGGCTGATGTAATTAAGCCTCCCGAAGAAACTCATCACATCTTTCTTGTTCCTTGGCGATGGTAGTTCTTGAATGGCCTTGACTTTTGACGGATCCAATTTTATTCCTCGACGGCTCACAATAAATCCTAGCAACTTCCCAGCAGGAACCCCGAATGCACACTTCGCGGGGTTCAATTTCAGATTGTATTTTCGCAACCTAGTGAAGAACTTCCTCAAATCCTCTATGTGGTCAGTGGATTTCTTGGACTTGATAATAACGGCATCCACGTATACCTCGATTTCCTTGTGAATCATGTCGTGGAATATGGTGATCATAGCCCTCATGTAGGTGGCCCTTATATTTTTCAGGTCGAATGGCATCATTTTGTAACAGTATACTCCCCACGGCGTAATGAAAGCCATTTTCTCAGTATCTTCCTCATCCATCCAAATCATATGATAACCAGCGAAGCAATCCACGAATGATTGTAGTTCATGCTTGGCGCAATTGTCAATCAGGATGTGTATATTTGGCAAAGTGAAGTCGTCTTTCGGACTGGACCGGTTGAGATCCCGGTAGTCGACACAGACTCTGACCCTCCCTCCTTCTTCGGCACAGGTACAATGTTGGCTAACCATGTTGGGTACTCAACTACCTTGAGAACCTTGGCGTTGATCTGCTTGTTAACTTCTTCCTTGATTTTCAAACTCATGTCGGGTTTGAACTTTCTGAGCTTTTGCTTTACCGGTGGACACATTGGATTGGTTGGCAGTTTGTGAGCCAAAATAGATGTACTGAGACCAGTCATATCATCGTATGGACAAGAAAATATGTCCTCATATTCCTTCAGAAACTCTGTGTATTCCCTCTTTTCTGATGGTGACAAATGAATGTTGATCTGTGTTTCCTTGATGTTTTCTGAATCGCCCAGGTTGATAACCCCAGTCTTGTCCAGGTTGGACTTAGGTCTGTTTTCAAAGTTTTCAACTTCTTTGACAATTTCGTCGGGTATATCATCTTCTGCCGAATCAACGTCCATTTGCTGCGTTGTCTCATTCCATGTCACAGTCATCAGTTCATCAAGACAAGTAATAGTAATGCTGTATAGATAAAGTAATGAGAGAAAACAATAGCAATAAATGTTGGATTCATAAGGGAAATAAAAAAAATGCTTTGATAAATTGAATAACTGTTTTGAACATTGAAGATCTTATTGCAGGGATTGAAAAATGCGGAAGGGGAAAATCATTTTAGTAAATAAAACAGTAAGTAACACTTGTTTTAGCCTTGCTACCCTGAGGCTCGTCGAGCTTTGGTTGTCCTGATAGTCCAGCTTTTAAGGTACGTCCCTCTGCTCACAGCCTGTATGGAAGGGCCTTCCTCCCCCTCCTCCTCGAGAATAACAAAGCAATCCATGTCGTCGTCCTCTAGGAACTAACTCCTCATCGCTGCCAGTGCTCCTTCTTCGTCTGACCCATAAATAACGTCGGCCTGTTGGAAGGTCTGCTCCAGGTGCGGTATCGGCTGCTCCAAAGGGTAATAAGGACTGCGCCAAAGTGGTGACCAGTCGTTGTACTCTTCCCAAGTATAGTCGTATCCCATATCGAAAGTGGTGCCATGTTTCTTGAGTTTTATGGGTTTCGTGATTCCTTGGAGGTTCTTGCCGAGCCCTTTGCCAGGCTCATACCCATTCCAGTTTAGTATACTTTCTATTTTACTATCGCACCATTTGTCCTTGTCTACGGCATTGACCCGTTCAATGTGGTGGTAAGTTTCTCCACCCAACTTTCTTCTTCCTCCGATCACCTGAATAGTCTGGCGATTGTAAATAGGGTTGCTACCGTCACCATGAATAATCACCTCTTGGTGGTTCCACTTGAACTTTACCGCCTGATGGAGTGTCAATGCTACGGCCCCAGCAGCGTGGATCCAGGGTCGGCCCAACAGTAGGTTGTAGGACGCTGGTATGTCTATCACTTGGAAATCTACCTCGAACCACGTCGGTCCCATCTGTAGGCATAGGCTTATCTCACCAATGGTGGACCTTCTATATCCATCAAAATCTTTCACATTGATCGCTCCATCCTTTATATCATGCTGACCTTTACCCAATTTCTTGAGCGTTATCAACGGGCAAAGAATTGGAAGAAAAAGATTGAAATGACTGTTCCAAATTTCACCTATACCTTTCTTTGAGATTTAAAGAAAAACATTTTCTTTTCTTAAGACCGGATCCTCCATCGATCAAGATTCTCGTGATGAAATAATCTTCGTATTGCACGGTGATGTGCAGTGCTTTGTTGTTCCCCAATCCTTCAGGTGGTAGCTCGTCTTCATGGAAGGTGATGTTGTGACTTTCCAACACTTGGCCCACCATATTGTCCATTTCCCCACTAGTGATGTTGTTTGGTACATACGCTTCACTCAATACCTTCAGTAGAGCACTTCGGTGCGTCTCAAAATTTTGCAGTAAAGAGAGGATGGATATTTGTGCTGGCGTCTTGTTCAGCTGGTCGATGACCGAATACTCCTTAGCATGTACTTTCCTCCAAAGTTCATCTGGACCTGTCTCAATAAGGGGAGACTAGTTGGCAGCCTGCTTGCTTGATTCGGCCAGATGCTCAGGGGTATAGACCCTACCAGTTCTTGTCATACCCTGCGCTGCGACAGCTTCCTCAGTTTTGACCTTGCCTTTCCTTCTCGCCTCGGCTGTATAATCCCACGGGATAGCGTTTGTATAGAAGGGTGGTGTGGTTGACATCACCACTGGAATTGGTGCGGCTATCCTTACTTCAAATGGAACACGTGCCATGGGTGGCAAGACTGCAACCTCAAATGGTGAGGGTGCATTTGCTAGAGACACGAACTCAACTTCCATCGGTATTGGTGTCTTTGCGAGTGGCGTTGCTTCAAACTCAAGGGGTATGGACATATTTACCTCAGCACCCTTAGACGGTTGAATCTGGACTATGATCGGGTTGAGAGTGACTACTGGTTTCTTTGGATCATCGCCTTCCGCGATCAACCCGATTGATCTCTCGGGGTCCCAATCATCTTCTATTTCAATCATATGCATACCCCCACCCTTATGGTATGGCATAGGATTGTTGCGGACGTTCGAAGCGGGCTCCTTTGCCACAATGATTTTGCTATGAATCAGGGACTGTATCTTATCTTTCAAAGAGCGGCATTCATTGATGGTGTGCCCTTTCATGCTGGAATGGTATGCACATGATTTGTTTGGGTTAACCCACTGAGAAGGGTTCTCAGGGGTGGCAGCAGGGATAGGGGTGATGTAACCGGCAACTTTGATTTTCTCATACAGCTGGTCAATGGGTTCGGCTATGGCTGTGTACTGTTTTGGAGGTCTGCGATCAAAATTAGGCCGAGGTCTAGAGAAGTTTTGACGGGTAGGGGGTGATTGATAATGAGGTGGCTGAGAATTGTAAGTATGGTAAACAGGAGCGGGTTGCGAGTATATGGGTGAAGTAGGTTGATATGTGGGTGGTGGAGATTGGTAAGTGGGTGGTGGAGATTGGTAAGTGGGTGGAGGAGCTTGGTATGAAGGTGAGGGTGCTTGGTAATTCGGGATTGGTTGGTATGTGAGTGGAGGTGTTGGATAAATTTGGTATTTGAGTGGGGATTTGGCTCTTTGTGCAACCATTACAGCTCCCACGTCCCTTTTCTTAGACACACCACCGGACTGTAAAGCCTTGTTTGTAGCTTGCAAGGCTTCAAAATTTGCGACCATACCGCTCTTAATACCTTCTTCAATCCTCTCCCCTAATTTATAATGTCGGAGAATTTGTGATTCTCAATCATCATCAATCGTTCATAATATTGCGGGTCCTGGGCCCGGACAAAGAACTTGTTCATTTGCTCCTCTTCTAAAGCAGGTTTGTCTTTAGCAGCTTTGGACCTCCAGCGAGTAGCATACTCGCGAAAGGTCTCTATGGGTTTCTTCTTCAAATTCTGGATATAGAACACGTCTGGTGCGTTCTCTGTGTTGAATCTAAATTTGTCCATAAAGTCAGATGCCATACCTACCCAGTTTGACCACTTCTTTGGATCTTGGCTAATATACCAAGTTAGTGCATCTCCCTTTAAACTCCTCATGAACAGCTTCATGCAGATTCTTTCATCTTTTCCTACGCCAACCAGCTTGTCACAATATGTCCTTAGATGGACCCTCAGATCACCAGTACCGTCAAACATCTCGAACTTCGGAGGTTTGTACCCCTCGGGCAGTTCGACATCGGGTTGTATACATAGGTCTTCATAATTTAACCCTTTGATTCCCTTGGTTCCTTCAACACCCAGAACTCGGCTGGTCAGCTTCCTTAGTTCCTCGGCCAGGTTCTTGATAAGCAGGTCCTTTTCATCCGACTCGGACGGGTTTGGGATAGGTGGAGTGGAGTGTAGCATGGTCTCCACATAGATGTGATTGTGGAAATGGTCCTTTGTGGGGTTCTGAGGTTCTGGGATAAGTAATGGAGTGTTGTTTGAAGAGTGGCAAGTATTGCATTGTGTCGAGAGAGTTTGGTTCTTTGGTGGAGTGGTGTGATGGTGAGGTGCGGGATGATTCTGTTTTCTTGGGATATTTTGTGGAGGTGTAGGGTTTTGAGCGTTTGGGAAGTTGGCGTCTGGGACGTTGAGGAAAATGACAGGTCGGCCAGATTTCGAACCTGGTCAAGTTCTTCTTGAAATTTCAGCAATTTCTGTTCCAGTGGTGACATGTTCTCATTTAGGACCTGAATACCTTGGACTTCAGTGACCTCTAGCCGTTCAACCATATTATCCTTCCTGGTGCCGCTAGATTCTTCCATCTTACTCTTGCCTTTGTTCTTGCCTTTAGGAGGACTAGGAGGAGGAGTAGGTGGAGGGCCCTTGGATCTTGTGAGATAAGCTGATGATGCCGGAGTGCACGAACTAACCTTCGGGGAGGGGAACAATAAAGAAAAGAAGAAATAAAAACAAAAGGTAACCAAGTCAGTGAGGATTATGAAAAAATATTGCAGTACTTAAACACATAGTGCGGGAATGTAAAGCGTGTCCTAATTTGGGAACCTCTTTATGCCCGAGGCAGGCCTAGCGACAAGTTGATTTGGAGAACTTAAAAATGCTAAATGCCTCATTTTATTGATAAGAAAAATAGACAAATCCCAAAACGACACTAAATAACGAAAAATAAAAGTCACTAATGGCCATTGGCCTCATTACATTGATAGAGACAAAATAAAGACATTCCTATATATTTGGTCCCAGAAGGACCTTCCCCAGATTCGACATTCCTGCTTCCCTCGAACAACTTTCCCAGCTTGCGAAGTCCCAGCAACAGGTATGCTCTGGCGAGATGTCCCCCTTCAGTTCCCTCAGCCCTTTGACAATCTTCGACCCTTTTGATGAATTTCTCTTCCAGCTCGACTATACCTCGTTCTAAGTATCCCAAACTCTTGTTGGTACTGATAGCCATGTCTTTCCCCTCCTCGATCAGCTTCTTGTTAGATTCATGTATTTTGTGGTGATCATCCTCACATTCACGGATCCTTTTGCGTAGTTGGTTGAACTTGACTTGTCCTTCATCCCTTTCATCTATAACCCTGTGACCTCGGATGTACCCTGGCTTGCTTTGATCACCCTGATTATCTTTTAACCAAACATGATAGAAAAGAGGTACAACCGGCATGATACCTGTCTGGCTCGATGGTGTCTTTCTCAAGTATAATCTTGCAGTGCCACAGGTGCTGAGCTTGGCACTTGTGAGGACTGTCATCATTTTGAAAGTCTGCTCGAAGATGGATCATTTTCTCGACCCTAGGTATGACTTTCTTCCTGTCCGCTTGCCTAATGACTCGGAGAGGGACGTAAGGTTATGTCCCCCTTAAACCAATCAGTATCAGAAAAGGTGCATCTCGGGATCGGATGATGAACTCATCTGTTGGAAACCACTCAAACATCCATTGAACCTATTCTTCAGTCAGGTTACCAAAGAGCTCAACCCATCCTTCGGCATTCTCAGGCTGAGCGAACATGTCGGGGATGTAATTCATTCGCTTCTGGTGATGGAAAGTGATGTGGTCATCCCAGATCCTTCGATGAATGTCTTGTCGGTATTCACCTCTTTGGAGATGTTCTATGAGCCAAAGTTGAAGTAACAGATTGCAACCTTTGAAATGTCTTGCTCCTTGTTGACACTTCTCCAAGGCCTGATAGATGTTTGCAATGATCATAGGCACAATGCTGAAGTATTTCCCATCAATCCCTTCCATTAATGTTTTGGTTACCATAGCCAGTCTGGTATGAATTCTCTCCTTCTTCATTGGAAACCCAATCAAACCCAAAAAGCATAACCTAAAGATGAACACTCTACGATAGATGTGTCCCAAGGAGGTGATAGCAAACTCGTCATGGTAGGTACGGTATGATTTGTTGTGGCCGTACCTTTCGTATAAATAATCAAAAGGTATGTATGATTCCTTCAAGCATACCAGTCCTGCATTCTTCTTCAGACCCATCATCTTAAGGAAACCTTTGACCATGATGCATGCAACAATATAATAGAGTAAGGTTTCTATGGGGTTTTAGACTGGTACCCTTGAGCGTACAACTCAAGGGGGAAAGGCACGGAACCGCCGACTGCACCGCTGATCGACTAGTTTTACCGCAAATAAGCCTTTCCGAATTTAGGGGGTAATAATATAGACAGAGCGCAACCACTCATCAAGCGTTGCTATAGTATTTTGTTTGGCACGAGTGGAGTATGAATGTTGAGCATGATTATGCAGTAATAAACATTAAAAACAAGTTGTCATGTATTTGTACGTTTAAGGAAAGCGATAAATACAACAGTTATGATTTAAAGCGATTACAAAGGAAAACAAAGAAACATGTCAGTTTTGTTTTTGGAAAGGAATAAATACTCGAAAAAGATAAATAATTAATTGCACATAAAAGGGAAAAGGAAAGGGTACAAATATCAAACTCAGACAAATTCACAAAGCGGTTTGTAACGGTAAAAGCCTAAATATCCCCAGCAGAGTCTCCATGTTGTCGCGCCCCTTTTTTCCTCGCGGAGATCGGGTTCAGGATATTTTGGGTTGAGGAAACTCTTTCCTTTTGGGAAAGGGGTTTGCATTTTTAGAGAGTCGCCACCTAACGATTTTAAAGGTGCGTTAGGGCACCTAAGGGGGTTCATTTACAACTACGTTGTTAACCAGAGACAGGGTAGGGGCTTAAAATTATCCCAAGGGGAAGGTGTTAGGCACCCCTCAGGATCCACAAGTGTGGTTCCCGGCCAAATAGCTTTTGTGAATTTGTACGATTTAGCAAACAAAACAAATAAAGGCTCAAATAAGAGGGGGTTTAAGTCCTTAAGCATGCGAGGTGTTTGAAAACAGTTATATAATGGCTAAGTTTTGAAAAGAGTTTCAATATAAACATTTAAAGTAAAGGATATCCTAGGTTTGTGAAAATATGGATCACATCAATGGGATACCCGATATGACACTCCTCAGAGAGAGGCTACACGTGGTATTAGCGCATCGGTCATCATGTCCATATTCTACCCTTTCCCACCCTGTTAAGGTAACTAAGGCGCGTGTAGGTCACGAACTCTATTGCGTGTTGTTACCCGCCCCATTCCTATTAGTCCTGGAGGAGGTTAGGACTACTATCCTAAAAGGGAGGTTTCTAGGAAGACCCTCGGTTTTAAAGGTAAAAAGTGTTAGGGCGACATACAATAAACTAGTAGGACTTGCAAATAAGGGGAGAGCATGGAAAATAAGTAAAGGATCACATATACCTCCACAAGTAGAGTAATTAGACAGCACGCCTCAAACACATTTAAGGGCAGTATTTATGTTCAGAATCCTAAGACATGGTGTCTAAGTGAGTTTAGCATATAAACAGATAGGCAGACCTGTCTTATTATTCAGGAAAGGGTCCTAATCAATTTGCCTACTGGTTTTAGCATGCTGGTGGTTAAACATGATCATAAAGACAGATCTGGTTTTTATTTAATTGACTACCTAAAGCTTGCCTAGGCGTAAAATAATATGCAACAATTATTCAGATTTGTTAATGATTCCAGATTATTATAGCTAATAGCAAGAAATTCTAGGTGTTGCAGATATTCAGGGACTAATTACCAGACTGTTTAGAACATGAGGATTATTTTAGATATCTGTGTTTAGGCTAAGTGTAATCAAACGAGTACGATCTTATAACATGATGTCTAATGCAACATGATGCGTAATAACTTACACAGGATTTCTAAATGCACATAGAATCACAGCATTATGCACAGTTTCAGGAATAGCGTAGGTGATAGTTTTTAATGTTGTTTACCTAGAAACAGGATCTCTAAGTGCGTAGGCGTGGTGAGACATGATTGCAGTTTTGTTAGCGTTATTTATTCTAGGACAGGACTTCTAATGAAGTTTCAGAACATGTTTACATGGATAGAATCACGTAATAACAGTTTATTTTGTTGTTATTATTTTCCCTATAGGAAGGATTTTTAAGTATACCACAAGATTACACCATTATTAGAGCATGATTTGTAACAGATTCATGTCAACGTTTAATCCTAGAGCATGACTTTCTAAGTGATAGAAAATAATACCACAATGAGATGCTGAAAAAATAAACATGGGACCTAAGAAGCAGGATATCTAATATGAGTCCTATACAGGATTTCTATTGCACAGGCAGAGAAATAAGACCTAAAGCAGGATTTCTACCCTTTTAACAACTATGGCATGCATATTACCCACTCTTTTTCACTATCCAGCCCCAGAGCCGTTTACAAATAATTATTACAGGCCATTGAATAGGAATTACATAACTAAAAAAATAAGAAAACAAGAAGTTAACTATAGGGAGCCTTCATGATAGGCCCAAGTCTCCAGGTCCTCAATACCATGTACCATTGTTCATAACCTTTCATAATCCGGGTGAGTCAGAGTTCCCTAAGGATCTCAGAGGACCCCGGGCAGTGCTCACACCCAAATTTCATAGCCAAGAAGGAGTAAGTGCAGTGTGGAAGAGCCAGCTCTTGTGTGTCAAAGTTCAGAGGGAGCTAAAAGGTCCCTATGCAATGCCCACACAAAAGGGGCAGAACCTAGACTTCTAAGAGTATATGTGAGAGTGCTTGATTATAGTTTTAAAGAATAGAGTTGGAAAATAGTTTCTGAGATAAGAATTGTTTGAAGTAATTTTAAAGAACCATAGAAGAGTTTAGGGTGAAAATAGTTTGAAAAGGGGTAGGGCAACAACATACCAATCTCAGAATCAAACAACACACATAGAACAAGGAACTTCAGACAAGTTCAGCATCCACAAGCAGGGGAATGAGGGATTGGGGACAAGTATAAAGCATATAGGGGCAAGCACACAGAGTCACACATAGGATTAGACTCAAAGAAGTCCTAAGGGGGGGGGGGTTAGGTACAACATGTGCTTCATAACTATAAAGAATTTAAGCAACACATAGTGCAGATTATGGTATGCCAGGAATCGATGAAAATAGCATGCAAAAAGGGGAATATTTAGTAAACATGTTGAGTCTAAGGGAGGGAATACATTTAAGAATCATGCTAGTAAAGTAGACATACGAATTGCCGGTTGAACAAAGAACCATAAATAAAAGTATACTAGAAACAGGATGAATTGAAGTACTAAAAGAAGCACATTGTTTTTGAAACTTAAACTGAAATTGAAGACATACCAGTTGGGAGATAACAAGTGCAAAATGAAGAGTAAGCAAAATAGAACAACTAGTTGTGGCTTGCAGCCGACTAGTAATAGTAGCAAGTAATCAGGGAAAGATTAGAGAGTAAGAGAGGGTCTGAATAATGTGTGTCCGTGTTAATGAAAGATCGAGGTATATATATAGTGTAAGTCTAAGTAGCAAATAAGGTAAAACCCAAAGTCAATCAGTAATTATGGGACTGTATATCAATTAGTATAAAATCAACATATATACTCCCTTAATTGATGGAGTTAACTTCAAACGGTAATAGACAGGTAGCGAAATAAGGCAAGATACCATAATATGGGAATATAACACATAAGGAAATATTTCCCCATAGTGCAACTATAGGACAAGTAATCAGGTTAGGTACAGGATACCCAATTAAGGAAAAATGTTCAACAATCACATTGACGGCATAATCAACTATAGAGTAAGGTAGGAAAATATTTCATAAGTCAGAAAAACCAGTAAAGAATATCACAGGAAAATCAGTGAAGCATGTCAATCACATGGAATCAGGGATTCCGCTAGAAGGCAATATTAACCAAAGGAAAGTATTACAATTAAACGAAGCAAACAGAGCATAAGAGAGAATAGGCAAAACAGGGTAAGAGAATCACATAAATCAGGGATTTAGGTTAGAACATAGTACTGATTAACATAGCATTATTAGAACAAGTGCAATAAACTGATAATAGACAAGAATCGGAACCATAAGGAGACTAGTAAGGCGAAATCATAAATAAATTAGGGATTCATATAGAACACATTACGAATCGACAAAGTAATCATGATATAGGAAAATGAGTGAATAATCAGAAACCCTAATAGGTAAACATGGAGTAAAACCACAAAAAATCAAGGAGTATTCACGAGGAACAGTAAACATAATAGAACATATTATTAGAAACAACTCAGAACCCTAGGATTAGAACTAAGAAACTTAGGGCTTTCAACATAATAACTTAGATAAAAGAGAAAACGTTTAAACATAATGAAAATCATAGATAAATAAGAAAGTTAGAGAGAAAAAGCCATTTTGAAAAGGGGGTTAGGAAACCTAATTTGAGAACGAAGAGTCACTTTAGAGAAAAAATTGGAAAATCTTTGAGGAAAACAACACAATAGCTCAGAATACATCCAGATCTGCCATAGATCTAAGAAATCAAGAGCCAACAGTTAGGGTCTTAGTGAGATAACCCAAAAAGAGAGAAGATCGGCTCAGAAACCATAGGTTTTGGTCGGAGATGGGAAATTCTTACTCGAACAGGCCAAGGGTGGCCTGAGAAGGCATGAACAGTCATGGGGTGAGGTGAACCGCTTCAGGATCTCCTGAGGACCTTAGGACAGTGACACCCGGTGTAGGAGGGATCCATGAAGTTAAGTGGGGTTAGGACCCATAGTTTCCGGTAGGAGAGGTAGCCGGAGAAGACGAACCATCTTCATCAGAGAAGAAGAGACTGGAAGTCTCTAGAGAGAAACGGAGAGATAGAGAGATAATGTGAGAGTCAAAAATGAGATATGGGGGGGGGGGGGGGNGGTATAATCTAGACCGTTGATCAAATTTGATCAACGGTCGAGATTGATCCTGGGTTGGGCCGGGTATGAATTTGGGTCTGGGATGGGTATAAATTCTGGTTTGGGTTGGTCAATTTGGTTGATTTAATTGGGGTATTGGTTTTAATTAGGCTACAATTGAAAATTCAAAATGGCTATTAGTTAAATACCCATTTAAAATAGGTAAATAATTAATAAAATGGTTAATAACTATAGTAAAAATGAAATTGGTGCCTAGTAGATGAAATTAAAGTAATTAACTAGTATTTAAAATACAAATGACTTATTATTTGGTAGAAATAGCATAAAGTATGTAATCAGGCTATAATTGCAAAGTTATTGCAATTATAGCCAAATAATGCCAGTTTGGCTATTTGTGAAATAATTAAATCATAATAGGATAAAAAAGGATATAGTGAACCAAGGAATATTTTGAAACTATTTATAATGAAACTTATGAGTAATTATTGGGTATAAAAGTACTGGATAAATTAGAAATAATTTGATAAAAATATAAAAAAAATTATGGAAAATACTAGTTATTATAAAAAGTGATTTTGAAGGTATATATGCAAATTTTAAAATAGTTTGAGGAAATATTGGGTATCAACAATCACTCCTCTGAAAATCCCCTCCAAAATCGCCTTCTCCCGAGCTCTCTTTTGAATTTTTGAATTTTTGACTCAAACCCTCGATTTTGAACTTTAAACATTATGCCCAGATTTTTTTTCCTTCATCGCGATCGTGGATTAGACTCGCAATTGCGAAGCACAAAAAGGTTTGTCCCTCATATTAACCTTACGCGATCGCGTAAACTCCTACGCGTTCGCAAACCTAAATCCCACAGACCTACGCGGTCGCGACATAAAGAGGATCGAGGATTGCCAGAATGCTGGAGGAAGCGAGGGAGGACACTTGGCTAGAGCCTACCTATTGCTGGGTCTGCGCGAGCCGGGAAACCTATTTGATGGAGTCGGGAAGATCGAATCTGGGGAAGGTCCTTCTGGGACCAAGTAGGCTAGATTTATCTGCTTTCATAAATGTAATAAAGCCAAGTGCCATTAGTTACTTATTTTCTATTGCTATTTTAGTATCTTTTTGGGGATTCGTCTATTTTTATATTAATGAAATGTGGCATTTACTGGCATCTAAGTTCTCCAAATCAACTTGTCGCTAGGCCTACCTCGGGCACAACGAGGCTCCCAAAATTAGGACGCGTTTACGTTTCTGCAATATATGTTTAAATACTGAAAATACTCTTTTCATAATCCTCACTAACTTGGCTACTTTTTGTTTTATTTTATTTCTTTTGATTATTCTCGTTCCCCAAAGCATTATTATTTCTTGTCTTGACGAACCAGCGACTGTGACATGTAATGAGACAACACAACAAAAGGATAGTGATTCAAAGGAAGAAGATGTCATACCCGAGGAAGTCATCAGATAAGTATAAGATTTTGAGAACAAGCCTAAGTCCAATATGGACGAAACTGAAGTTATCAACTCGGGAGATTCTAAAGCCGTCAAAGAGACCCACATCAGCATTCACCTGTCATCGTCAGAAAAGAAAGAGTATGCACAGTTCTTGAAAGAATATGAGGACATATTTACATGGTCGTACGATGATATGACCGGGTTAAGTACATCTATCATGGCTCACAAGTTTCCCACTAACCCAATGTGCCTACCAGTAAAGCATAAACTCAGGAAATTCAAACCTGACATGCGTCTGAAAATCAAGGAGGAGGTTACTAAGCAAATCAATTCCAAGATCCTCAGGGTGGTTGAATATCCAACATGGTTAGCCAACATCGTGCCAGTTCCGAAAAAGGATGGAAAGGTCAGGGTTTGTGTCAATTATTGGGATCTCAACAAAGCCATCCCAAAGGATGATTTCCCTCTTCCAAACATACACATCTTAATCGACAACTGTGCCAAACATGAACTCCAGTCATTTGTGGATTGTTTCGCCGGTTACCACCAGATCTGGATGGACGAGGAGGACGCTGAGAAAACCGCTTTCATCACACCATGGGGAGTATACTGTTATAAGATGATGCCATTCAGCCTATAGAATGCTGGGGCCCCCTACATGAGGGCTATAACTACCATTTTTCATGATATAATACATAAGAAGATTGAGGTGTATGTGGACGACGTCATCATCAAGTCCAAGAAGGCCACAGATCATATAGCATATTTGAGGAAATTCTTCGACGTATTGCGAAAGTACAACCTGAAATTAAACCCCCAAAGTGTGCATCCGGGGTTCCCGCCGAAAAATTTCTTGGATTCAGCGTCAGACGCTGAGGGATAGAACTAGATCCGTCAAAAGTCAAAGCCATCCAGGAGCTGCCACCGCAAAGGAGTAAGAAGGATGTAATGAGTTTCCTGGGATGACTCAACTACATCAGCCGGTTCATAGTCCAGTCCACAGTCATATGTGAGCCAATTTTCAAGATGTTGAAGAAAGATGCTGCAACTAGTTGGACCGAGGATTGTCAAAAAGCTTTCGACAGAATCAAGGAGTACTTATCAGCACCACCAGTTTTGGTCCCGCCATATCCAGGTAGGCCCTTGATACTCTACCTTGCAGTACTAGATGGAGCCTTCGACTGCGTTGTTGGGCAGCATGACGAGATAGGAAGAAAGGAACGGGCTATCTATTACCTGAGCAAGAAGTTCACTCTATATGAAGCACGGTACTCTTTGTTGGAACGTACCTGTTGCGCTCTGACTTGGATAGCTCAGAAGCCGAGACACTACTTCTGTGCCTACATAACATACCTCATATCGAGAATGGATCCCTTTAAGTACATCTTTCAGAAGCCCATGCCTACTGGCAAGCTAGCTAAGTGGAAGATCCTGCTGAGTGAGTTCGATCACGTCTATGTGACTCAGAAAGCAATCAAGGGACAGGCACTAGCAGATCACCTTGCTGAAAATCCTTTCAGAGGAGAATACGAACCCCCGGAAATGTATTTTCCCGATGAAGAGGTGTTGTTCATAGGAGAAGACATTGCCAAATCCTATGATGGCTGGAGGATGTTCTTTCACGGTGCGGCAAATTTCAAGGGAGTCGGCATTGGAGCTGTTTTGGTATCAGAAACTGGCCAAGATTATCCGGTATCAGCTAAACTCAGATTTCCCTACACCAACAACATGACAGAGTATGAAGCATGCATACTAGGGCTCAACATGTCCATTGACATGAATATTCAGGAACTGTTAGTGATCAGTGATTCAAATTTGCTCGTGCACCAAGTACAAGGAGAATGGGCCACCAAGAATTCTAAGATATTGTCATATCTGCACCATGTGCAGGAATTGAGAAAGAGGTTCACAAAGACAGAGTTTCGACATGTTCCCAGGATTCAGAATGAGTTTGCCGATGCATTGGCCACTTTGTCATCCATGATACAACATCCAGACAAGAATTTCATTGATCCTATCCAAGTAAAGATCCATAGCCAGCCGACATATTGTGCCTATGTTGAAGAAGAAACAAATGGGAAGCCTTGGTTCCACGATATTAAGGAATATTTGGCAAAAAGAGAATACCCGGAGCATGCAAATCATACTCAGAAACGTACGTTTCAGAGGTTAGCCAACAATGTTTTCCACAACGGAGGAACCCTGTACAGAAGAACTCCTGATTTGGGATTACTAAGGTGTGTCGACGCAAAAGAAGCTTCTAAACTACATGAGGAAATACATGATGGGACCTGTGGCCCGCATATGAATGGCTTTGTCTTGGCCAAAAAGATGCTTAGGGTCGGTTATTTCTGGATGACCATGGAGACAGATTGCATCCAGTATATTCGAAATGCTACCAATGTCAAGTACATGCATATATAATAAAACTGCCGCCAAATGAGCTCAATGCAACTAGCTCACCTTGGCCATTCACCGCTTGGGGAATGGACGTCATTGGTCCGATCGATCCCACCGCCTCAAACGGGCACCAGTTCATCCTGGTAGCTATTGATTACTTCACCAAATGGGTCGAAGCAGCATCTTACAAGGCAGTGACTAAGAAAGTCGTGGTAGATTTTTTCCCCGGCCGGATTGTTTGCCGGTTTGGAGTCCTGGAATCAATCATCACCGACAATGCCTCCAGTCTCAATAGTGATTTGATGAAGGCCATCAAGCACAAGAATTCCACAGCCTACAGACCTCATATGAACGGAGTTGTAGAATCCTCCAACAAGAATATCAAGAAGATATTGAGAAAGATGGTAGAAAATCACAAACAGTGGCATGAGAAACTGTCGTTCACTTTGTTGGGATATTGTACCACAGTCCGCACATCAACCGGGGAAACTCCCTACTTGTTGGTTTATGGTACAGAGGTTGTTATTCTTGCCGAAGTGGAGATTCTTTATTTAAGAATCATACAAGAAGCTGAGCTCAGCGACGCAAAATGGATAAGGAGCCGTTATGAGCAGCTAGCCCTCATAGACGGAAAAAGGATGAATGCAGTGTGTCATAGGAAAATTTACCAGAGCAGAATGTCCAGAGCCTTCAACAAAAGAGTCAAGTCGAGACAGTTCACACTAGGGTAGCTGGTGTTGAAGAAGATCTTTCCGCATCAGAATGAAGCCAAAGGGAAATTCTCTCCCAATTGGAAAGGTCCTTACATGGTTCACAGAGTATTTACAGCAGGAGCTCTCATACTTGCAGAAATGGACGGAGAAGTCTGGCCAAAACCGATCAACTCAGATGCAATCAAGCAATACAATGTGTAACTCTTTTGCTTTCCTCATATGATGAACATTGAACTACGCTCGACCTGATTCCCCTTTAAGAGGGGATACATAGGCAGCCCTGTGGGCTAGGTCATAATTCAATAAAAAAACTTATTCCCCCCCCCATAATCAGAAACTGGGGCAGAATTTTAAGGAGGACCCTCAAAATTCCGAAGCAAGTTCAGCTGATCGCAACATGTGCAGCAGTCAGAGATATCAATCCAACTAACTGGGCTAGAATATATAGGAGGACCCTCAAAATTCCATAGCGGAAGAGGTTACAATGTCTCGGATCGTGTCGCAGTTACTGGTTCATCTAACCAATTTCTAAAATAATAATATTTTACTATGTCTTCAAAAACTATGCATGCTTGCCTGTAAAATAATTCTGTTTAGCCAACGTTACCCCAATGATTTGAACAGGATCTTTAGACTGAGCAAGCAAGTCAAGCAAGCTAGCGGAGGCACGAACCGACCTCCCCTCTTTACAAAACTCAGGATTATTCTTTGGTCGCATGAACAAAAATATACATGCCTCGAAGTCACAATCTTCATAACAACCGCGATACTAAAATCTGCTACCAGCTAAGAAACGTTGCTATCATCTGCTATTGATTCTATTTTTCCTGCATAAGGCTAAGCTATGCCTTCATTCGCATAGGACTAAGCCCTGTCCCGCATCTTGCATGTGGTTAAGCTCTACCTCCATACTTGCATAAGGCTAAGACCTGCCTCCATATTTGCATAGGGCTAAGCTCTACCTTTCACTTGCATGGGACTAAGCCATGTCCCGCATCCTGTAAGAGACTAAGCTCATTCTCCATATCTGCATGAGGCTTAGCCCTGCCTCCACATTTGCATGAGGCTAAGCCCTGCCTCCATATTTGCGTAAGGCTAAGCTCTGCCTTCATTCGCATGGGACTAAACCTTGTCCCGCATCTTTCATGAGGTTAAGATCTACCTCCATACTTGCATGAGGCTAATCCCTGACTCCATATTTGCATAAGGCTAAGCTCTGCCTTTCACTTGCATGGGACTAAGCCATGTCCTGCATCCTGCATGAGACTAAGCTCTGTCTCCAAATATGCATGAGGCTAAGCCCTACCTCCACATTTGCATGAGGCTAAGCCTTGCCTCCACATTTGCATGAGGTTAAGTTGTACCTCCATCTGCATGAGGTTAAGCTCTACCTCCATCTGCATGAGGCTAATCCTTGCCTCCATATCTGCATAAGGCTAAGCTCTGCCTTCATTTGCATGGGACTAAGCCATGTCCCGCATCTTGAATAAGGTTAAGATCTACCTCCATACTTGCATGAGGCTAAGCCTTGCCTCCATATTTGCATAAGGCTAAGCTCTACCTTTCACTTGCATGGGACTAAGCCCTGTCCCGCATCCTGCATGAGGCTAAGCCTTGCCTCCACATTTGTATGAGGCTAAGCCCTGTCTCCATCTTGCATAAGGTTAAGCTCTACCTCCATCTACATGAGATTAAGCTCTACCTACATCTGCATGAGGCTAAGCCCTGCCCCCATATCTGCATAAGGCTAAGCTCGGCCTTCATTTGCATGGGACTAAGCTCTGTCCCGCATCTTGCATAAGGTTAAGCTCTACCTCCATACTTGCATGAGGCTAAGCCCTGCCTCCGTATCTGCATAAGGCTAAGCTCTGCCTTCATCTTGAATGAGACTAAGCTCTGTCTCCATACCTGCAAGAGGCTAAGCTCTGCATCCAATTTACATTCTTTCGCCGAGACTAAGCGTTGTCTCTTGGGAATTATCTACTTTTCTCTTCTTTCGGGCTAAGCTCTGCCCTCAACTTCACAAGACTAAGACTTGTCTTGTTGACATCATATTATTGCATTTCATGGGCTGAAATATCGCCAACTTGTCCAAGGGCATCATAGTCTAAAGGCATCATCCTCATCGCCGGAAGACACCATGTCATGGCCTGAGGATCTTTCAAATTTGAATACCATTATTCAAAGGCGTCATGGTTCAGACGCACCATTTTCATGGCCCGAGAACATCATTTCATGGCATGTGAATCTCTCGTTGAACAATTCATGGCCCAGGACATCATCCTCAACCGTCCAAAGACAATTATCATGGTCTGAAGAAAATATGCATCATATTTAAATTTTTGCACAAATATACGCTTGTAGTATCTTTTACTTGCAGGTGAATCGATGAGAAACCGCTATCCCATCAGGAGCAATCCCTCTCCAGTTCTTGAAATCATCCCAAACCTGACCGCTCACCACAACCATTCTTTCACCTATCCCGAAATCTCATGTCCGTTCTTGTGATGACTTCATCGGTATATTCCGTCGATGGATCCATAACTACACACGACCTGATTCCTGTATAACCAGGAATATGTAGGCAGCTCAGAAGCCAGAGTGCGGCCTAAATCTCTCAAACCATCTTGCTCGGTCAAAATTGGTTATCATATCTTTAGCCCACAACTCTTTCATCCTTACCGGGTAAAGAGGGGCAGCTGTTGATACCCAATTTTTCCGTACAATATTTTTAAAATGCATATATATCTTCAGAATTATGCATTAGCATCAATTGATATTTTTCCATAATTTCTATATTTTAAAATTAATTCATCCCAGTATTTTATTTATATAATTAATAATGAAATTGCATCACAAATGACTTTACAACACTTCATGATTTAATTTTTCTATTTAGGGTCCTATTAAGTTCAAATTATTTCATAAATGGCCAGATTTATACTTTTTGGTTATAATTGCAATAACTTTGCAATTGTAGCCCATGCATACATTGTTGCATTATTTTACCAGAAAATGGTCCATTGTGCTTTTAAAATATTGAATAATTATTTTAAAACATTTCTATGCATGAAAATCATTTTGTTATAATTTGTTAATTATTTTATAAAATAATTATTTAGGTATTTAATAAATAGCCCCTTTATTTTCAGCCTTAACCTCTCTAACCAGCCCAAACCTCTTTTAAAAAAAAGATAGCCCAATCCCTTAGGCCCAAATATTCATCCGCCCCAACCCAATACCCCGTCTAATCATGACCGTTGATCATTTTGATCAACGGTCCAGATCCCCCGTACCTTAATTAAACCCCAAATGATCCCCTAAACCCTATCATTTTCCATCCTCTCACCCGCCGTCACCCTCTCTCTTCTCTCTCAACTCCCTCTACCTAAACCCTAGTTCTCAAGCGCCGTCACCGGCATATCTCTCTATCCTGTGATGTTTCTATGTCTTCTCAGACCTATCTTGGCCTCCTACTCACTATGTTTCTTTGGCTTTTTAGATCCTTGAGAGGATCTCAAGGAACCTAGGCGGTTCTGGTTTGCACCCTTGCTTCTTTGCATGTCTCAGGCCATTTGCTCGACTATGAGTAAGAGACCTTTCTTATTTTATTATGAATCTATGGTTTCTAGGCCTATGTTCTCATCTCTGTTATGTTTTCTAAAAAACCCTAGTCTATTATCTTTGATCTTCTCAGGTATGTATAGATCTGAGACAAATCGAACAACTCTTACATGTTTTTCCTTGAAATTTTATGGTTTTAACTAATTTTTCGACTTTTCCCTAAACTAGGGTTCATTACGAGTCATTTTTCAAAGGTCTTTCTGATTTCTAAGTGTTTAATCGATTCTCCTTTCATCTTTCTGACTGATTTGTGCAAATAAATACTTAAACCCTAGTCGATTTTATGTGAAACTCTGATTTTCTAATTTTTGCTTCGATTTTGAGTCTTTCAGTGTTACCGATCGTATTAACTCATTATGTATTTTTTGACTTACACGATTTTCCTTTGTCAAATCCAGTATTCTATAATTTTACCCTAATTGAGCCCTATTAGGGTTCGAATCCGGCTTTCCGACTATTTTCTATATTTTATGAAGTCTTTACTTAATTTATTTTTTATTTATGGGAGTTGATATATTCTTTCCAGAAATCATCGTTACTTTGAAATTTTGCTGATTGACTTGCTCTGTTAGAGATTTGTATGCCTAAGTCTTGCCTGTTTCCATGTTTACGACCTTAATTAGTCATTCTTGCCTTATTTGATTGCCTGTATATTTACTGTTCCCTTTACAAGATTCTTCCCTTAATTAGACCCCTGACTATTTTATTCTGAACTCCTTTATTTGGTTTGATTTAAACTTCTTTTCTTAATTAGACTCCATATTATTACCGTTTGGCTAATTGCCTTCAATTAAGGGAGGTTTATTCTGAACCCTTATGTGATTGGATTCTGTGACTTCCTTAATTGACTGAAGTTGATTCTTTTACCTTAATTACTCTTCTCTTGAACTACTATATAAACTCTCTTATTTTACTTCTTAACACGAACACTAAGTTCAGAACACACTCACACTCAAACTCTCTCTTCTTTCTCTGTTACTTGTGACAACTATTGGTCTAGCCAGCTGAAAGCCAAGGCTAGAAATTGGAACTACACCTGCTTTACATTCTGCACTTTCTTCTTTAACTAGTATGTCTCTAGTTAAATTGTGAAACTCAAACTCTATGTGTTCCATTCCTGCACTAGTTCAATTGACTATGTACTCAATTTGTTTTCATGTTTACTGCTTTATCCAGTATGTCTAAATTCTTCCTTCTCTTGATTCAATGTGCAATCAGCATGTCTAAACTGTACTTGCTTATTTGATGCTTGTCCAGCATGTTTACTTAGTCCCTGCTTACTCCCCTTTACTGGTGTGATCATGTTAGTTACTTAGTCTCCTAATGCATTCGATTGACCCTAATTTTATGTCTAATCCTGTCCAGTACACCCTTGTCTTCAACATGATTTTACTACATCCTTGCTCTATGTCTTAATCCCTTATTATCATGGCTAACTTGTTAAGTCTATAAAGCTCCTATGTGTTCTGTGCATTTGTTGTCTATATGCCTCCCCTGTACCCTGTTCATGTGCTCCCTAATGTGAATTCTATGTGTTCCCAACCCCATTTACCCTTGTGTGTAAAGTTGCCTATTAAGTAGTTGTAATTCTGGGCTTTCTAAGTCTGTGTGACTGTATGCTGAATGTTGGCTCTCCTCAACTGATTTCAAACTGTATGCTGAATGCTGGCTCTCCTCAACTGATTTCAAAACTGTCTTTTTCCACTCTCAGTGCTCTTCTCAAAACTATTTTCACTCCTAAACTAGTTTCTATTCCAGAAAATCTTTTCACTCCTACAGTTATCACTATACTATTTTACTAAGTCTTTAGAAACTATGTCAAGCACTCTCACTTTACTCTTAGACTATTAGGTTCTGCCCCTCCAGTGTGTGTATTACTTAGGAATCCCCTGAGATTCCTTTGAACTCTGGCACACTGGGGCTGGCCCTTACACACTGCACATAACGAATCCCCTATTTGAGAAGAGGTCCTTGTGTGAGCACTTCCCGGGATCCTTGAGGTCCTTAGGGAACGCTGACACACATTGGCTAGGAGATTCTTGGCATTTGAGACTATATTGAAGGCATGGCACTCCCAGGTTTACTTTGGACCTGATTCGGGCTCCCTATAGTATAGTTTACATTCATTTGTGTAATTTATTCAATCATGGTCTGTAATAATCCTTTGTAAACAGATATTGGGGTAACTAGTAAAAAGGGGAGGGTTCCTATTTGATTTTTGTGGAATCGGGCAAAAATCCTGCTTTAGGTTTATATTATGCTGACTTGCAATAGAAATAATGCCTTAGGTTCATGTTGTGCTTATCTTCAATAGAAATCATGCCTAGCGTTCATGTTGTGTTTATCTTCAATAGAATTCATGCCTAGGGTTCATGTTGTGTTTATCTTCAACAGAAATCATGTCTTTAAGCCTATATGCTATGTCATTTGCAGTAGAAAACATGTTTTAGGTTTGTTGTATTATGTGCCTTAGATATCCTATCTTAGGGCACTCACGTTTACTACTTTTGCATACTAGAAAACATGTTATAGTTCACCACTTCATTTCTGACTCTACGTAAGTCACTATCACTCAGAAATACTGCCATTAAGTTACTAATACTGCTTAATAACATAACCATCTCTATGTGCATTAGAAATCCTGCCTTAGGACTCTGTTTGCATTTACTTTAAATTATATCTGCATCTCCTAAATAAATAATAGTCTATAAAGAGGTTAAAAACAGCCCCACACATAGGTATCATGTTCTAGTATAAATATGCATGAAATCAACTATTATAATATTCATCACTTAGATCAGCATGCCTATATGATAGAATAACTTCAACCTGTTTCAGTTAGTTCCCAAAATTATGAGTACATACAATCCTACGCCTAGACAAACCTTAGGTAACTAATAGTCTTAAAACTGTGAAGTTGTGCTCTGTTTATTTTGTGTGAAATCGTCCAAGTTTAACAAGTTCTAAAATCAGTAGGCAAACTGATTAAGTTTTATCGCTTCTCTTTTGAACAATGATGCATGTTCACCTAGACACCCTGTTCTAGGACTTCTCTGAAATTACCTGAAATATGTGTTTGAGATGTGCTGCTTATTTGCTTATGTATGTGGAGGTAAACATGAGCCCCCTTAACTACTTCCCTATTTGGTAGTCCTATGTGTTATTTGTTGTCGCTTAGATTTTTTACCTTTTAAACGCCTTTAGGAGGGTCTAGTACTACCTAAATCTAGAGGTCCTAAACTCCTCTGGTACCACAAGGAAGGGACGAGTAACAACACGCGTAGAGTTCCTCAATCAAACTCGCTTATATAACCGCTAAGGGGAGGGTAATGGGTAGTAAAAGGATATGATGACATGTGAGCTAATGCAACGTGTAGCCCCTCTAATTGAGGAGTGATTACCGGGCATTGTACAGATGTGATCATATAGGTTAAGCAACCTAGGACTTCCCTTATTCCTTTTACATATGTGTGCTTAGACTGCTTAATTGCCAAAGTTCTTTATTCTTTTTTACATATGTGTGCTTAGATTGCTTATCTGCTAATTGACTAATTCACAAAAGTAAGTTTGACCGGGAACCACCGTTGCGGACCTCGAAGGGTGCCTAACACCTTCCCCTCGAAGTAATTACAAGCTCTTACCCGATCTCTGGTAATGCAAACTGGTTCTATGAGTTACTTGTTATAGGTTCCCTAACATACCTTAATCCGTTAGGTGGCGACTCTTCAACTTCTTGTACCCCTTTCCCAAAAGAAAACGGGCTGTCTCAAGAATGTCGAAACCCTTACTCCGCGAGGAAGAAAAGGGGGCGAGACATTAAGTGTAGTTTTTTATTTTTATGTTGTACGTGTCATGTATTATTTTTAATTGTTAAAGAATTTAAATTTATGTTAAGTTGTCTTATTTTTTTGTGTTCTAGTGTTAAACTAATAAATAACCCCAAAAATAAAAGCACATGCGCAAATTATGTAAAACATCAGTAGTTTTACTATTATATATTTAATGTCATATATACAACTCCAATACATATCAATGAGTCCCGTAGTCTGTATGCTTTTAGGACATAAATAAACTAATCTGGATAAAAAAACAAAAAAAATTAATTAAATCACAAAACGATCACAAAAAAAACATACAACACAGTAAAACAATAACTAATAAGCATTTTGTATATATGAGTTTTACCAAAAAGTAAGTCGGAATACCTTGATTTAAAATTTTTTGAAATGTGAAAAATTTAGGATTTGGAAGCTGAAACGAGCAATAGACGAGATCCACTACACTATAACGCCTTGGATTCGGTGCTAGCCCGTTTTTGTTGCTTCGTTCTGTCTTATCGGGGAAGAAGACTGGGCCGATATTTTAAATAGGCATAACACATATATAGGATGCGCTATACCTACCCATCTTTTCAACTTCCGGTATTGCACATTTTGTATCTGCGCTATATATTCAATTTAAAATTCAAATATAGCGCATACAATCTATGCGCTATACCTTAACGGACAAACGTGTCGTTAAGGTATAACGCATTGACCACATGCCTTATATCATGAGTTATTATTTACTCCCTCCGGTCCAAAATAAGTGACATTTTGGATGTTTTCACGCAGATTAAGAAATCTACCTTTTAGCAGTAATTAACAATAAAATTGACCATATTAACTTTTATTATCTCACATAAACACTCCTAACACATACTCCAACACTATTTACTCCAAGGATAATGTAGTGACAAAATAATTAATTCATTCTTGAAATCTGGAAAAATTACTCATTTTGAACCACAAAAAAAAAAGCTAAAAAATTACTCCCCCGGGTTCAAAATAAGTGATTTTCTGGCTTTTTTCTTGTGGTCCAAAATAAGTGATTTTTTCGAAATTCAAGAATAAATTTATTTATTTTTCCTACATTGCCTTTGGAGTAAATAGTATTGGAATATGTGTTAGAAGTATTTAAGTGAGATAATAAGGTTAATATGATCAATTTTATTGCTAATTAATGTTAAAAGGTAAATTTTTTAATATGCGTGAAACACATACAAAAAAATCACTTATTTTAAATTTGAGAGAGTACTTATTTTGGACCACGAAAAAATAATATATTTTTATGCTTTGAGTCCAAAAAAGTAATATTTTGGTTCCGTGGAGTGCCTGTTTTGTTTGTTTGCCATTGGAAGGACAGTGAAAAAGAGCAGGCAAAAGTCCCTATTCAGACACTTGGCCCCATAGGCTTATCAGTTCATGCTTTGTGGACTGTGGCTGCTGACTACTGGTTGTGGATGAGAAAAACAACACTCATTATTTTCTGCACCAATCCCATTTCATTTACATGCTATCTTGTCCCCAAAAGTGTGATCTGACTTATGTTCCCATTTTGGCCCTTTTCTGTCTTCTTTCATCACATCTTTTGTCCCATTCACATGAATTTGACTCAACATATCAATAAGATTGTAGTACTAGTAGAATTGATAAAATTCCTTCTTCTCAACTAGAAATTTTGAATTCACACCAAGTCATGAAATAAAATTTGATAAGAAAAGTTTTTTCATGATTTCACATTAGTTAGACTCCTATATGGATATCCTAACACCAATCTGAGATGCCATAGCAAAACCATAAATTAAGAATAGCCCATTCGTTTCAATTTAAATGTTTTAGTTTGATTAATCGGAACTTAACAAAGTGAAAAAGATTTTTAATTCTTGTATTCTTAAGCTAAAACGGTATAATGTACCAAAATGTTTTTGAATCTTATGATATTAAATATGTCATTTGAAAAATTTGAGTTAAAAAGTTATTACTCCTACTAAATATAGAAAAAGATATTCTTTTTTAGACCGACTAAAAAAGAATGTAAGACATATAAATTAGAACAGGGGAGTAATATTTTTCAAGTATAAAATGAGATTTTCATTTTGAAACATATTTGAAGAATAATTAAAAATGTCATAAAATAAAACAGAATTTATTTTTCTTTAGTGATATTCTCAAACTTTTTGGTCTCAGAAAGTAGAAACATAGAAAGATCAGCGCTCCAAATTCAATAATCCACTGTTTCCTTATCTCTACGTCAAACGCAAGCCTGTCAAATCCCTAACTAATGTTGATTATTTCATTTTCATCTTCTTTCAGTTTGTGATTTTATTTGAGGCTCTAAATTTAACATTATACAATAACAAAGTACTCCTATTAGCTACAAATTTTTTGGGAAGGCAGTATTATTAAACTAGTAACTAGTAATCCCTCCCGTTCAAAATAAGTAATTTTTTTGACATTTTTCTTGTAGTCCAAAATAAGTAATTTTTTCAGATTTCAAGAATGAATTAACTATTTTTTTCCCCTACATTGCCCTTGGAGTAAATAGTGTTGGAGAATGTGTTAGGAGTATTTATGTGGGATATTAAAGGTTAATATGGTCAATTTTATTGCTAATTAATGTTAAAAGGTAAATTTCTTAATCTACATGAAAACAGACAAAAAATCACCTATTTTGGACCGGAGGGAGTAAGACATTGAAGGAGATTCATCTCAAATGGTTACTTTATTCTTTTCTTTCCGGAAGTGTTTACCTCGAAAATAGTAGTAACAATTATACTTGATTTATGGTTCTAAAAATATGTGATTTATTCCAATACTAGTAAATAAACGAAAATTATTAAGTATATGTGACAAAAAATAATGAACCAAACCAGTGTTGCTAGAGCAACAGGGCCTCGAGCTCGATATTCTTGGGGATCTCGAGGTGAGCTAAGAGCAGTAGAGTAAGAACAATAAAGTAAAAGCAATAAAGCTGAAGAATAATTTTGAGCACGGTAAATGAGAAAAGCAGAATAGAATGTTCTATTGCAGTGAATGATGCTCTTCTCAAATGATTGGGGTCCCCTTTATATAGGAGGGGTAATCCCAAATAAGATACCTTTATATTTACAATAAAAAAATCCTATTGGTACAACTGTATAACCGCCTAGTACGGATTTGTACGAACCAATCCTGAAATGTGCGCCTTGACCTATATGCCTTTGAGAAATTCCCTCTCTTTCTTGAGTGTCATCGAAATTGTATTGTCTCGAGGTAGATCGCACTAGCCCTTTGATTCGTTCCTTCGAGGTGCGCTATTTCCAGCCGGGTTTGACCCTTTCTTCGAGTTGCCCAAGCTCGAGCTCGGGGTACAATTGAGACTTCGAAATTGGACTCTCCGATTTCGACCGTATACAGATAGTCCCTGCGTTTCTTAGAATGAAAAGCTAAGAAACGTTTTGATTCTCGACCCTTCGATGTCCCAATCATGATGTCAATCACGTGAGGTCAGTGATTGGCGTGACTGAAAAGCACGCGGAAAGGTCACGTCTGCACAGTTCTCAAAAAACCATAAATTGATAACGGCTATTGGTGGTCCGTTTAGCTTCTCCAACACGCTTGGATAGCCCCTATAAATACTCCAATCCTTCACTCTTTAAACTTTTACTTTCTACAACACCTTCAAATCTTCTTTACACTTACCCCTTTCTTGTGCTCATTTTCTAAGCAGATTCTTCTTCTTCTTTTGAATTTTCACTGCAAAAAAGGCAAAAAATTCTAAGACAGTTCCCCAAAAGAGAAAGCCCCCTCGTTTTCACGCTTATCTAAGAACAAAACGGTGGTACCTCCTCGTATTGAGGAGTGTACCCCCGGGCCTTGTGATACGTCTTTCGATTTCAAGGTCGACAAACCAGCCTCGGTTCCGGGTCGGTCTGAACCCATGTCTTGGTATATCAGCCTAATAACCACGCTGGCAATGACGCGGGGGAGAATTAGTTCAGCGGACGTAGACTTGTGAAACTAAAAAATTCAACTCTCTGAAGTTTGTTCTGCGTCCGCGTTCAAAATTCCGCTGATAGCGGCAACATTCCGCGGTCGCGACCCTTTTTCTGTTGTCAGCGATAGAGTTATTGCCTCAGTGTTTCAGCTTGTGAAATGCGCGGTCAGCGGTAAAATTCCGTTGTCGCGCCAGGTAAGGCGGTGTGGGGCCTAGGGTTTAGTATAAATAGAGATTCCCTCGTCATTTTATAATTTTCTCACTCTATCATTTCATAACCCCCTTTTCACTGTTCATCATACCCCTCCTTTGCATCTAAACTCCATCTCATCCTCAAACAAGTGAAGGCGGATTGCCGTTGGAGAGATGAAGTACATGTGGAGATCCTTCACTAGACGAGGATATTACCACCCATAAAGCAGGGTACCTAAGCGAATATACATACCCATTCACTTTAGGTCCCGTAGAACCTTCTTTGACCTTTCTAGATCCAGTGATTCTCGACTTCTGTCGACAATATCGAGTGACGCTCGGCCGAATCTACCATTCCTTCTGGAAAATTGTTCCCCTGATTAGGTATTTTTCGAGCAAGGTCGAGGGGATGCCTTTTACCCTCGACCATCTGATCAGACTATACAGTCCTCGTCCCTATCGAGGTGGCCTGACAAAATTACAACGTCGATCTTCGAAGTCTTTCTTCGCTATCATCGATGAAGATAAAGACTGAGGGTAGATGAGCTGCTTCGTTCGAGTCAGGACCTCCGACCTGATTCCCGCCAAAAAGATGTCGTTCCTCGAGGAATGGAATACGAAGTGTAAGTACATACTTATCGGGCATATTTCATTACTTAAATGTTTTCCTTTTCCTTTGAACTAACTCCCTTTTGATAATGCAGTCGTCGATTGGTACCCAGGAGCGGTTAAGGACCTCTTGGGCTGGGTTCGGAAACTGACTTCCACCTCCACATATGACGAGCGCGTCTGGCGCGACTTGGCGTAAGGCCGATGGGAGGCCAAAAACCACGGTGAGTTCTTATCATTGGCATATTTGAATCCCTTAGTGAAATACCTCTGGAAATACACTTAACTTTGCGCTTGTGTAGGCCTCGGAGATGCTGTTTCAATGAGGCCGCCCCCACTTGGCGAGGTAGAGACCAAAAAATCCGCCAAGGACAAAAAGAGAAAGAAAGGGTCATCGGCGGAGTCCCTGAAGCCCAAAAAGTCCAGGCTTCGAAAACCTAGGGCCGATACGGTGGCCTTGACTCCCGAAGTTGTTGCATGCCTTCGTGCTGAGGACGAAGAGGGAGATGAGACTGAGAGCGAAGGCGCTGCCCGCCCGTTAGTAACTGGGAGAGGAGGATACACCGATGCTTCAAAGGCTGCTGAACCGAAAACTTCCGAGGTAGTTCAATCTCGAGCTGAGGAGATTCCCGAGGGGGGCTCGAGCAAAGTCCCCGAGCTGACTAGCGACTAAAATATGCCTTGTGCTGAAGGGCACTTGGTCGATGAGCTCGGAGAACCCAACCCTGAATCTCCTCGAAGGCGAGAGAAGGCCCTGATTGAGCCACTCGGGGTAATTGATGTGGACGACTCTCCACCAGGCTCGACGTTTTTCGAGGGGAAAATACGGGATGCCCAAGATATGAAGACTCCTGATGTGGAGAATGACATCTTCAGCGAATGCCTTTTCGGGATTAAGGAGGGCACCGACCTTGACGCCTCGATTTTCGAAGAGGCCGAGAAGCTTCGAAAACAGGTAATCTTTGACTTAACAACTATATTTTGAGTTTGATTCTTGCCTCTATGACCTCATTCCTTTGTGTTTTAGGCCGTGATGCTATTCGATCAAGCTTTTTCCAAGTCACGAGTTGAGCTTGCTCGTTGCGAAGATGAGCTCAGGAAGCTTATGTCAGAGTAAGATGAACTCAACGCTCTTTATGCCAAAAAATAGAGGGAACTCAACGACCTTCGAGCACGTCCGGAGAAGGCGTCCCAAGAGCGGGCCGGGTTCGTTGAGCAGGTAATATAGCTTTTGGGCCTTTTTTATGCTTACTTGTTTTGGTGTCTAATGTTTCAACTCGATTTTTGCAGCTTAAGCAGAAGAACGATCTGGTGGGGCAACTTTCGGAGGAGCTTAAGGTTAAAGATGCTGAAACCCTCGAGTTGAAGCAACACATAGATGATATGGCCTCCGAAAAGGATAGTTTTCGGGAAATGCTGACCTCGGCTAAGCACCAACTTCAAAGTGCAAAAGATGAGAGTCATAAATATAAGGAGATTCATGCTGAGTCGGTCGCTGAATTATCCAAATTCATGTCCGAAGCTAATGCACTCATGTCTACATATCAAATCGATGTTGTTTCTGCCAATGCTCGGGCTAAGAAGGTATCTGCTGCAGCCGAGCTTAAGTTAACATGTGCCATCAATCAAGCTCGACTAGAATCTCGAAGGCAAACTCTCGAGGAGGCGCACGCCAAAGGCTTTGATCTTTCTGCCGAGATTGAGAAGGTAAAGGCCTTGGAAGAAGAGGCGGCTGCATTGCTCTCTACCGATGAGGATTCTGCTAGCGGCTCTAAGAGTGGGGGAGACAAAGACAAAGTCCCCGAGGGGGAAGAGGCCCCCGAAGATCAAGTTGTCGAAGGTCAAGTTATTGAAGATGTATCTCCCGTGGTTGCTGCTTCCGAGCAAGTGACCCCGACAATAGACTAGGTCTTCTTTAATTTCTTTATTGTGTGTAAGGGCTCCATGTAGGTACTAAAATCAAGGGCAACGATTGTTACAGATATAAAAAAAAAGTTATCCACTACGAGATATGAGAAACAATTTCACGTCTTGTTTCTTAATTGATATCTAATAATTATAGATACTTTTTACCTGAAAAATTTATATTTTAAGATAATTTTCATATAATGAAAATAACCCAAATCATATTTGAATATTTGTGTCCGGGCATCGTGCGAAAGTACTGCTACTAATTTAG
The DNA here is from genome assembly GCA_005239495.1 of Nicotiana undulata. Taxonomy (NCBI): domain Eukaryota; kingdom Viridiplantae; phylum Streptophyta; class Magnoliopsida; order Solanales; family Solanaceae; genus Nicotiana; species Nicotiana undulata. The sequence goes on from ML284842.1 coordinate 51,756, forward strand.
CATTATACAATAACATATTAGCTGGACTTTGGAAGGCATTATTGTTAAACTAGTAAGACATTGATGAAGATTCATCTTAATTGGTTACTTTATTCTTCTCTTTTTGGGAATTCATTGCCTTAATTATAAACTTTGACTATGATTCTTTAGACTATTTTCTAACTGTAAGGCGGTAGTACTCTAAAGAATAAACGAAGTAAATAAAACCTCCATAGATTTTGATGGAAATGAAATTGCAGTCAAGTGGTTGCAGCACAACTCAAAATTGTCAACAACAAAAAAAAAAAACTCAAAATTGTTTAAGTTTTAAGAGAAAAAACTGTTACGTGTTTGTCCTAAATTTCTTACTATTTTTTTTTTAAAGGAAAAATAATATATTTATCAAAAATATATTTTCTAATAAAAAGAAAAAATTTAATTCTTTTATATTTGTCTAGTCCTTTTTATTGGAAGAAAAGGTTTTGGACTTGTATAAAATTGAGGATTGTTCCTTCTTATTTAATAACATTCCCAATGTAGTCATTAGGGGTTTGAGAGTCTTGTTTAGTAAGAGAATTTTTGTGACAACTGTTAGCCTACCACTTGTGTGTGCCTCTTTATTAGGTTGTTCTTTCGATATTTTGTACTCTATTTTAGATAGTGGATTGTCATCTCCACTTGTGAATGTAGGTCAATCTAATGAACCACGTTAAATATTTTTGACTCTTTTGATATCTGATTTATCGTCGTTCAAAATTTATTTTATCAACTTTCACATGACACTTTTAATTATTTCAATCCCGAAAAAAAAAACAATCCTTTTGTTTTGTAAAGATTTAAAAGTTAGGGAAAGCCAAATTTCAGGGGATTGAAAAATTGACTGGGGAAGAACATGTAATGCTTTTCTTGTCAAAGTACACGACTTTTTGAGTCTTCAGTCTTCATCGTCCTTTTGCAAAGGCCAATCACATGATGAGCCACACATTTAGAAACAGACTGCATTTTTTTCTTTTTTTGGTTCTACATGATTTTTTATAAGAAGTATCGTAATTTTAAAAAATTAATAAATGAATAAATTATTGTAACGATAAGCAATGCCATATTTTATAAATGTATCTTATTTTTTTAATAAATTTATATAGTGAAAATATGGACGAAGCGGTGCCGTCAGCCGTGATACAAGGTGCATACGCTCCTGTTGTGATAGTATATAAAATTCAGCTCCTATTTTAACTTTTAGATGTTTGGTTAAAGGAAGAATAAAGGCCAAAAAAAGCGAGTAATAAAGTAAAAGGCAATTTTACTTTAGTTAGAAAACTTATAGCCTTTTGATTTTGAATTTTCAGATTTACGTTGAAGCTTTGACGGAATCTGGCAGTTAATATTGTTAACAAGCCAAACAAACATTCTCAGGCTATTCCATCACCAATTTGTTGAACACGTGAGTCACAAATAAGTACGTACATTTTAATTTCTAGCTAGTTATCACTAATACTATTATTAACTGTAATCGTTGTTAAAGTATAAGTTGACACAAGTCATTTAATTATATTATAAAGAAATTTTATGCTATCAATGTGACAGATTATGGTAAGTTATTATCTTAGTTTACGATAAGTTATTTCAACTTTATCGATTCTAAATGGCAAAATACACTCCAAATTCCTGTTACATACTTTTTGGGAACGAAAATCATCTTACACGCTCAACCTTTCTAAATTTTGTCTAAGACAAACTATCTTTGCTACGTGGCACGTGCGTGTGTGACAAAAAAGATAAGAACGTGAACCATTTAAAAATTAAATTCCCAATCTGTTTAAATGCCACGTGTGAAAATATATGTATTTGTTTTAATTAGTGGGCCCCTTAAACCCACCCTTTCCCTTCAATTTAACCCTCCCCTCCCTGTTCTTCTTCCCCAGAAACCCTCCTTTTTAATTCGTTGCTGTTCTTTTCCCCTTCCCCATTTTCCTTTTCTTCTCCACCCCTTTTCCCCTATCTTCTTTCCTTACAATTTTAAGACTAACAGTGATGTAAAATAGTTAAAAGGAATTTGTTTCTAAGAGAATTCTAAAGATCTGTTGAATCATAATTAGTAGTGACAATTTAGGAATACGAATTTACTGTAGTAGAGTATTGGTGGTTGAGATATCGGAGATGAGCCAAAAGAAGTCGAGATTTGATTGACTCTTAATTTGTTGCTTACAGGCCAATTTTTTCTTTTCTTTTTCTTGCGCTTTCATCACTAATTTTGGTTGCTTATTTCCATTGAATAATGACATGGATTTTGGCCATAATCAACGACGACAATACCAATTTTTTTTTTGTTATCAGAGAAGATGACGGCGATGAGCAGCCATGGATCTGGCCATAACCAACTTTAATGGACTTTGGAGTTTTACATTCTATTTCTTGTGTTAGATTTGAATGGACTCGAAAGCTTGTGACTAATGTACTAGGGTTCCTAATTTTTGTTTGTAATTCGAAGGTGCTAATTGTGGGTTGTTTTATGGTGGTGGGCGTCAATGGAGATAAATTGGAGAAGAGAAAGAGATGGGGGATTAGTTAAGGGGTATACATGTAATTTGATATTATTGTATTTTATTAAAACATAATGACACATGGCACTACATTATTGGTGCGTGATAAATATAAAAGTGGTGTGAATTAGACCCTATGAAAGGTTGAATGTGTAAGTTTATTTTCGTTCGCAAAAAGTGTGTAACAAGGATTTCGTCCATAGTTGAGGTGGTAACCTATGTATTTTGCCATTCTAAATTTTGAATCATTCTTTGGCATTAATCACTATGCTTATATATGTTAATTAAGGGGTACAACGTACTATATCAAAAAGCTTCTAATACCGAGTTTAACAACTTTAATTAGTAGTGGTAAATGAATTAAAAAAAAATTATTCATCCATATTATCTACTAAAAAATGAGTTAGATAATAAATTTTTTAATGGGTCAAATATGGATAAGATCCATATTATTCACTTTAAAAAATGAATAACCAGTGAGTTTAAACCTTTACATTTATAGAGACTCAAATTGAAAGTTCGTCAAATTTGAGAGACTAGAAATCCTCCTTTAGTGTAGGTTGAAGGGAGCATTTTTTCCCTTTAACGAGTCTTATATACTGTGAATCCCTATTAATCGAGTCCTCACCGAATTATAAACCAAATATAGATGATCAACCTATTTTTTTTATTGGGAAAAATAATTAATTGAAGAATATGAAGGGAGGAACTAATTAAGGATGTAAGGTGACTAATAGCCCGTTTGGCCAAGCTTCTAAAATTAGCTTATTTTGAGAAGTCATATTCTCAAAAGTACTTTTAAAAAAAGTATTTTTAGTGAGAATTAGTTTGTGTTTGGCTAATTAATTTGAAAAGTACTTTTAAGCAGTAATTAGTGTTTGGCCAAGCTTTTGAAAACTGCTTCTAAGTGTATTTTTCACAAAAGTGCTTCTCAGAAAAGTGCTTTTGGAGAGAAGCTATTTTTTCTGCTTCTCCAAAACTGCTTCTGCTTCTCCTCGAAAGCACTTTTTTCCTTCTAGAAGCTTGGCCAAACACCTCATTTTTTGCCCAAAAAAGCACTTTTGACCCCAAAAAAACTTGGCCAAACAAGCTATAATACTCCTTTTAGGCCATAGATTTTGTTTTCATTTTCTCAAAAAAAATATATATATATAAATGTTGTTTGTTTATGGAATATAATCAAATTTTGGGGGAAATTTTTCAAAAATATTCAAAAGTTCCAAAAGACCAGTTTAGGAGCAGTTTTTGGTGAAATTATTTTTTACCCTCACAAAACTTCAACTTTTCTTCAATAAAAATGCATGTCCAAAAATAACTTCAACTTTAAAATATTATTTTTAACAATTTCAAAAAAAAATAATCAAGTTTTAATCAAATTTATATCCAAACGCTAGTTATATTAAAAGGCCCCTTCAAGTTTCCTACTTTAGTGGAGTGATGGTGTTCCACTTTATGAAGCTATTTAATGTTTGTAGATCATGAGCTTGTCTAGTGTCCACCAAACATCTTAATACTTCTTCTGGTCCAAAATAAATAATTTTTTTGCTTGTTTTCACACAGATTAAGAAATATACCTTTTAGCATTAATTAGTAATGGAATTGACCATATTAACCTTTACTATCCCACATAAATACTCATATCACATACTACAACACTATTTACTCCAACGATAATGTAAAGAAAAAATAATTAATTCGTTCTCGAAATCTGAAAAAATTATTTATTTTGGACGACAAAGAAAAGATCAGAAAATCACTTATTTTGGACCCGGGGAGTATGATCCTTTTCAACCGTACTACTCTCTTCCTTTGGTTAATTGGCTCTCATGGAAATTAAAGTCCATTTTTTCATAGGGTTTTGTGTCTCTTATATTTATACTAGTGGTTGTAGCCTGTGCCGGCCCAAGTTCAGAAGTTGATTACTTGTATTTACTTTGATACGTAAAAGAATTTTTAGTGGAAAGTTATTTTTCGGTAATTAAAAGTCGTTGTTATTATGTGTAACGATTCGGTCGGTTGTTCCGTAGAATTTGCATTAAAATTACTTTTATTAACTTGTCATAGGTTGGTTATACTGTTATTGATGTGTTAGAGTTGGTAGTCTTGAAATCGAAATGGTTGTAGTGAGAGTTTAGCCACTTAATCCTTAAAAATAGCTTTAAAGTTGGAAAAGTCAATTAAGAGTCGACTTATTGGTAAACGATCTCGGAATGTGGATTTTATGGCTCGAATAGCTTCGTTAGGTGATTTGGGACTTAGAAGTGTGTTCAGAATAATTTTGTGATGTCCGGTGCAGAATTAGGCTTGAATTGGTGAAAATTAGTTTTTGGTGATTTCCGGTCGGCAGTGGAAAATAGGATATCGGGGTCGGAATGGAATTCCAGAAGTTGGAACAGGTTCATAATGTCATTTTGGATGTGGCTGCAAAATTTTAGGTCAATCGGAGTTGTTTTGGATAGTTTCGGCATCATTGGTGGATTCTAGAAATATCAAAGTTCTTAGGCTTGAATCCGATGTAAATTTGGTGTTTTGATGTTAATTTTAGTATTTTGAGAGTGCAAATAAGTTTTAATGATCATATGTGATGTGTTGGTATAGTTGGTTGGGGTCCCAAGGGGCTCGGGATTGATTTCGGGTGATTAACGGACTCATTTGGACTTGAATATATTGCTGGTTTTCTGGTGTTTGCACAACAGCAATTTCTTCACTGCGATCGCGTGGGGATTTATACGATCGCGGAGAGTTAAGTTTGGGGCAGGCTCATTTGTGTTGTGCGATAGCGAATAGTGGCCTGCGATCGCGGAGAAGGAGGAGAGGGGCCCAGTGCGATCGCGTGTGCCAGGGTGCGATCGCGTAGGGTGTTTGGGCGCGTGAGGTTGGCTGGCAAAATGCACTGTGCGATCGCGTGCACAGTGTTGCGATCGCGAAGGAGGAAAGGGAGTGTGTTGTGCGATCGCGTGTCATTGACCGCGATCGCGGAGATTAAATCACTGGGCATATTTAAATAAACCCTTCCGTGACCTAAACCCGTTTTACACCATTTTTGTACGGATAAAAAGCTCTTGAGGCAATTTTTGAAGAGGGAAATCAGTGGCATTTGTAGAGGTAAGTATTTTGATCATTAAAACTCGTTTATGGGTGATTATAGAACATAATCTCAGTATTAAATTCATGAAAATCAGTAGAAAAATGTGGGTTTAGGGCTTGAGATTATGAGACCTTTAGGGGTCGATTTGAGGGGTCAAACGAACTCCGATTTTGGTGTTCTTTATATGTACGGACTCATGAGATGACGAAGAACATTTTGATATAAAAATTTCTGAGTTTCGGAACGCGGGCCTGGTGGTCGAGTTTTGACCGAATTCGGATTTTTGAGCTAAATTCGATATTTTTCAATTGGAATTTATTCCTTGAGCATAATTTGATGATAAAAATCTGAACTTGGTAGATTTGGAGCATCCGTAAGTTGATTCGAAAAGCAAACGCATTGCGAAGTAGTTTCGAGCTAGTTCGAGGTAAGTAATGTCTTTAAATACTGTCTTGAGGGTATGAAACCCCTGATTATGCATCCTTTCACGGGTTTTGAAATTAAAAAATTGGAAATTTGGAAATATCTTCCGTATTTAGGCAACTATTGAGTTTCTAAACCGACTTTTAAGCCTATGCTTAATTAGTACTATTTTATTATGATATGATTTGGGTTGTAAGCCGTGTTTGGCGCCTAGTGCCGATCTGTTTTCCCCTTGGGGGATGTGTTTACTATATTTTCCTCACTGATATGTTATGATTTTACACTCAGTCTTTTTCCTGATAAATTATTTTGACACTCTGAGTATTTTGATACTATTTATTGAAAAATGAAACACTATTTTGGGTCGAGAACCCGGAATATTTATGGCCTAAGGGCAAATTGAGAGTGTCTGACTGAGTGAAGCTTTCAGGCCTATATTCTGAGGAGTCTTTCAGGCCTTATATGAGGGAGGCTTTCAGGCCTATATTGTGAGTAGGCTTTCAGGCCATATATGAGGGAGGCTTTCAGGCCTTATGTTGTTATAGCGCTTGGGCTGTAGGAGCCCCTCCAGAGTCCGTACACATCCCAGTGAGCGCAGATACCTATTGAGTGATGATTATTGCCCGCGGGGATGATACTGAGTGATGATTATTGTCGGCGGGGCTGTTACTGAGTGATTGAGAGAATGCATGAGGGGCAACTATTACGAGAAATGATTTTGGCCCGAGGGGTAGATTATGATGATTTTACTGAGTTTTCGAACTATGATTTACTTCGTTTTCAAACTAGTTTTTACTAAGATATATTGATATTACACTTGTTTCAAAGGATTTCTGGAAAGTGATTTTTGAACTCATGTATTTGATGAATACTATCTGGTGACTTGGTGTTTTACTGGCTTTTGTGATTGGTGCATCTGTACTGTGTGTTTTATAGTTCTCAGGCTGTGATTTATTTTCAATACTACTGAGTTGGCGTACTCATAAAGACTCCCTGTTCCTATGTGCATAGATCCAGGTACCGATTTGAAGCATTAACTGCCTTGTTCATTAGCAGCAGTTCAGGGGATTTCGAGGTAGTTGTTCAGCGTCCGAAACTTCTCCATTTTCCTTCCTTATTTAGTTTTAGCATTTGATTCAGAGACATATATTATAGTTTTAGCAGATTTAGATTTAATTATTCCTAGATGCTCATGACTATTGACTCCAGTCCTGGGAGGTTTTGTTTAGGTTGTTTAGACTTATTGGGGCGTTGAGACGTAAATAATTTATTTTTATTGCTATGCTTGTTATTTATCATTAAATTGTGAACTCTTATAATTAAAGGAATGCGTAGTAAGGTGATGGTTGGCTAGCCTAGTTCCACGATAGGCACCATCACGGCATGTTAGGATTTGGGGTCGTGAAAAGTTGATATTAGAGCTCTAGGTTATATAGGACTCAACGATCATGAGCAGGTTTAGTAGAGTCTTGCGGATCAGTACAGAGACGTCTGTACTTATCTTCGAGAGGATGCAGAACCCTTAGGAAACATTCCACATTGTTGAATTCTTATCGTGCAAATCCATTTATTCAGCCAAAAGCGTAACTCTTTGAATTCCTTTCATGTATTCGAATGCGCACCCGAGCGCTTGATATCAGTTGTGCGTCAGCGGCTTGTGACTTCCATGGGGGAGATGTGATTTTTAACATGTTAATAGTGGACCAGTCGGAAGGAGTTGAGGCCGGATTTTGTCTGTGGCTTGAGTGTTGAGATTTTATTTGAGTGAGCACATGTGTTGGGGGACATATATGTCTGTTTGTGTCCTTATTGATGGAACTTTGTGACTAGATGACTATGGTGAGTGTGATCGGATAGTTAGATGTATTCAGGTTGTTTAATTGTGACCAAAATGATTTGGCGGGAGATGTGGCAAGAACCATTGATTATTTGACTTCTGTATTGAGTTAGAATATGGCTTTGAGTTATGAGTATTGAAGGACCTCTCGTGTAGTTTAGTTGTGGAGTGAAGTGGGTTTTCCTGTTATGTTATGAGTTCTTGTGATGTCTTTTGAGATGACCAATGCTCCAGTAGCATTTATGTATTTGATTAGCAGTGTATTCAGGCAGTGATTGCACTCCTTTGTTATTGTATTTATTGATGGCATCCTGTCATACATATCCAGGGATAACATACTCGGCATTTGATGATGGTATCACAAAGATATAGGGAGGAGAAGCTTTGTGCGAAGTTCTCCAAGTGTGAATTTTTGGCTCAGTTCAGTAGCATTCTTGGGACACGTGGTGTCCATTGAAGGTATCTATGTGGTCAGACGAGTGTGAGTAGAGCTTCCAGAAGCTCAAGAATTCCTTGACCACAACCCCAGTGTTAGTATTGCCATCAGCTTCAGGTTCTTATACCGCTAAATGGGATGTCTTGGGGGCAGGCAGTTGTTGTGTTCTAATGTAGGAGGGTAAAGCGATTGCGTGATAGCTATGATTTTCGGAAGTGTATAGGGAGATATCATTTTGAGGTTAAGAAGACAGGGGTATTTCCTGCGGGTTGTCTTGAGGTGTGTGACCCTTATGTTTATCCGTGGCAAGTTCTTTTCTACCAGTAAATGATGTAATTTGAGTTTTGATCGCTTGTGGTAGTTGGCAAGACCATTATTATGGTGAATACAAGATTTGCATACGATTTGAGGGATAGATGGTTTGGGTCATATAAGTTTATGGAGGATTTAGTTGAACCTCACCATAGTATGGTGTGAGTGATAATGCGTGGGCATAGTGAGTTATTGTTGTCTTGATCCTTGGCTTTGAGCCCAGTGGGGGAGTCCGTTAATGATAAGTTGATTACACGATTATGTGTTGTATTGGTTTCAGTTCGAGGTATGTTGGTGAATCAGTTATGACCTACAAAGTCGGAGTCTGGGAATGACTCGGTGATGGAAATTTCTTCGGTACAAGTTGTAATGTACTTTACAGATAGTGAAATTCATTGAATGATGGAGTTGTACTGTTAAGTGTAGAGTGTGCAATGAATGAGTGTGCTTGTTGCTTCAAGGGTGTGGATTACTTTCCTAGTATGTGGATTTCAAGCGGGGTCAGGCCGTTCTGTTTACTTGGTTAGTGTAATTGAAATTGCGTAGAGTAAATGACATTCGAGAATGGTTCAGACAGATTCAAGGTTATATGTGGCGATTAAGGGTCTTCAAGAGGTGTGTTTGGCTAGAAACTGAGATTTACGTGGAAGGTGTCAAGGCTTGTGGTGTATTTGCATTATCATGGATTATATCCATCTGTATCAGGAAAGTGAAGGTAATGACTTTAAATTCGCAGGAAGTCTCTTCAGAGTAAGTATTTCTAATGTGGTGCAATTGGGGATAATTGAGGGGGTATTCAACGTCTTATGAGCCTTAGACGATATATGTTTATGCTCGGGATTCGTGTGGTGAATCTAGATTGAGAATTTTTCTATTATGGCAAAGAGAAGTATCAATTCGAAGGTAAGTAAGAAGGAACTTGGATAAATAGGAAAACTTGGTAGTAGATCGGATCGACATGATAAGGGATATGGTTAGTTCTTTGGGTGTTTATGAGGTAATGAGTTGTTACAAGTGTTTCTTAGAAATTCTCTTGGGATTTGGTGGCATGGGTAGCGTGGTTGAATTAGAAGGATTCAGTCCTACCGGTTTGGTGTTGTACAAATGTGATTCGGTAGTTCTTGATGATTTCTACCACGATTGGAGATGTATATTTCTACTGGCGTGAGTTCCATGTGATGTATAGTGATTTTGCTTGTAAATGGATCAATGGAAAGTTCTTGGCTAGTTGGGTACGTAGTTGTTTGTGGCTAGAAAGGGAGCATGAAGTTCTCATATTTATCATAGGACTGCATGGCGTATGCGGTATTTTTTGTATAGTGGAGGGTGGCATATGTAAGGTCACGGTTCAAATCTGGAAGGAAGGTCAGAACTGGCAGTTTCAGATGATTAGGTAAAGGATACCACTATTTGGTGGCTGGATGAGAGTATACATTCATAAATGACAATGTGTTTAAGGCAATGTGTTTGAGTAAGGGTGCATCATTGGTGTTACGACGCTCTCTTGTTGGATTGACTGCCGATATTCAAGTTTGTTGGTGGCACAGAAGAATTATAGGAGTATCCCCGTGGAATGATTGAGTATTAGAGAGATGTTATATATTCGAGTGGTGCAATTGGGATCAGATACGATAGTTGGTGCGCCTCATGGATTTTGAGACTGGGAGTTTTCATGAACATATTATTTTTGTGGTTGTGAACTATGAGGATGCGAGCAAAGGTAGTCAGGTGTTAGTATATGTCATGATTCAGTTATTATGAACCTTTGGGGAGTTATATACCTATTTTGGATGATCAGAGTTGATTTAGAATATAATTAATTGTTACACCCCATATTTTCGTACGTGAGAGTACATCGTAAGTCAATTGATGTAAGCTCAGAAATAAGATTCTATTTGATGGAATATAAAGTAAGTTAATCATGTTACGTTGGAGGTTACAAATATTTAAGATCATGAATAACGAGTACCAAGAGGGTTGGAAAGCTTAGAAGCTAAACCAATTGAAGAAAATAAGTTTCGTCGAAAGTCGACGAGTTTGGAATGTTATAACATGTACTTTAGGGTGAGACTATGGTTCATTACATGATAAGGAGGTTATGCTATGAGTTAATTTTTATCGTATGATAGTTGTGTTCTACGTTTTTAAGTCAAGCAAATGGTGGAACAAAAGTTGGCAAAGGTCTTCACAAGTTGCACTCATAATGTGCTTAACATTAGGTCAAATGTAACTGAGATTTTTTCACGATATACTTGGAATTAGGGGATAATCTACCTACCACTCTGAAGATCTATGAGTACCGTTTCCAACACATTAAACCGTTCATCGATACGACATAGGAGTAGAGAGTTATTTGCAATTTTGCGAGACTGCGCAAACATCATAAGTGACAAGTAGGTGGATCACTAAAGCTTTTTGAGAAATACGTTTCATGTATTATATGAGGTCTTATTGGGACATATTATATACCAAATTGAAGGTCTTGTAATTTAGTTTCTAATTCTCTTAACTGTTTGTTCATACGACATCAGGATAAAAAGATATAAGCGTCGAAATATGGACCAATCCTAGGGTGCCAAACTAGCACCTCTTTGACTTTTCCAAACTTGATATATATAAACATTAGGTCGGATTTCTCTTCATTATTTAGAATAAAATGACCAGAGAACACCCATAGACATAACCTCAAGCTATCTTCTAGGGTTTCAAAGAATAATATCATCCCGGGCATGAAATCGAGAAGCAATAACATTAAAACGATCCCTACGACGTAAGTGTCATTATACCGCCTCTTCTTTTTCTTTGTAGTAAGAATTTTGGAAGTTACTTCATAGTTAAGAAACGTCTAATATCTATATTTAAGTGCTTAAATATCAAGCAAGGTTGATAAATGTGTTTCCTAATAGATAGAACTCACGGGACGGTGATCGGACTATTTTGTGTTGCTGTTGGGCTGCGTGTTTTACTACTGTTTTGTGGAGTTTTGGAGGAGGAAGGGTATGGAGAAACACCATATATATGTAGTCTTGTGAGCTGGTCGTTCGTTGTAAAATTTCTGGGTCGTTTGACACGACTACAGTGGTCGTCTTATGTGTGAAGTGATTAGGTTGTGTGTGGACTATTTTGGGAGGCCCAATATGATTATTATTGATGTTGTTTGGGTTGTTAGGTGATTGTTTTGACTTGTGTGAAGTCATATAAATAGGGGAGGTGATGTCCGTTTTATCATAAAGTAGGTTGCGGTCGATACATAATAGTTATGACGCTTAAACGATAATGATAGTGACGTTTCTCTTATTGTAGATTAAGGAGTTGTGACATTTGCGTAGCTTGAGGTTGGGAAAGTATATACAAGGTATGTGAGGCTATCCCCTTCCTTCTTTTGCGCGACTCCGATTGTACATAATGCAATGAACTAGCTTCCAAAGATACTCTACTCTTAGAAGCTTGCAGTACTTACATTGTTTCTTTTCTTATGGAACAATTGATGTTGAGGTTGCTTTTCTTATTGTTATGTTAAGGCTAAGATTCGTCCTTCCTTTTAGCACGAATTCTGGGAAATTCCTAAGACGCCAAATGTGGTATTTTACTATTCTATTGCTAGAAAGACCTTTTGAGAAAGGCATTGGGATCGTAGCTGAAGTATTTTCATGATGCTATTAGGTTGATATTCCACTCGTTCGGTTAAATAGGGTATTCGACATCTATATATGTCATTTTGTCGGCTTTCTTAACTATATGTCCATATATATGAATTCTTATTCGTNTCTCAAATATAATTTATATGTTTAAACTACTAAAATACTTGATTTTTGAAATACTTTCTTTTACTAATTATCAAGAAATCAGGTATAAGGACTAAGTGAAGCACTTTAAGCTTTTTATGAACATCTTCAGAGTTAAGTTATCTTTCTGAAAGTCGAGTTAATTTTTCAAGCTTAATCAAAAAACATATGAGGTTCCACGAGACATTTGTATGCGATACGAAGGTGATTATGAGATTATGAGAATAAGAGTGTCAATGAGCCAAGATTGGCTAAGTTCTTGTTATGGCCTATTATGTGCATTCAAAGTTCATATCATACATGGCATATTATGCATGGACTTCGAGCTATAATCGGAGGTAAGGGGCCTATTTGCCCGAAAGACTATATATATTGTACAGACGGCCACAAGTTGGCAATATGATACTGGTTAGCTACCGGGAGAGACCGCCATTGTTAGCATTTGGTTGGGTATGTCATGCATTTGCATCAATATATATGTATTCAAGACATACGATTACACGAGCATACCATGCATATTTGATTACTATGAGGTCGGTTGTCGGTCATGGAGGTTATCGGAGTTTCAGTGTCAGGTGGTATCTCTATTACCATTTTTACATCAGCTATATATGATTCTACTTTCTGCCTTACATACCAGTACATTTTTATTCGTATTGATGTCTCATTGCCTGGGGACAGTGCATTTTTGTTTCGTGCGTGCAGGTCCAGGTAGGGACTAAATCGACCCCTCCGCTAGGATTTCGGGGTTCAGCTGTGAGTTGTTAAGCTCCACCTCTTCCTGGAGCCTTCATAGGATGGTTACTTTTGTTGTACAATTTGGGTGTAGTCGGGGCCTTGTCCCGACATCGCTTATGACACTCTTAGAGGCTATTGTGGACACATATTCTGGGTTTCTTTTTGCAGTTTTCAGTCTCCAGCCCATAGGCTTGGCATGTATATATATGTGTGTAGGCATGTATGTCTTCAGTCGCAGCCTCGTCGGCCAGCTAGTACTTTATTATTTTGGCTTGTCTACCTTTTTTTATATGGCTTACTATTATTCAGGTCATGACCTTAACGGTCCAAGTTTAGTATTTCAGATGTTGTGTTGCTCGATCTGTTGGACCCTCAGTTTACTTAGCTAGTATGTTTAGTGGATAACTCGATCGAATACAGTATCGAGTGCCAGTCGTGCCTCCCCTAGTTTGGGGCGTGACAAACTTGGTACCAGAGCAGGTCGTATCCCAGGGAGTCCACAAGCCGTGTCTAGTAGAGTCTTGCTTATGGGTGTGTTGTGCACCACACTTATAATCAGGAGGCTATGAGGCATTTACGGATGGTTATGTTTCTTTCAATTAATAGATTGTGCTATAGAGCGAAGTTATTAGAACATATGAAATCTAAATCGTGCTTTGTGTTTCTTATCTA
>ML284843.1:0-44884 GCA_005239495.1 Nicotiana undulata
TAACTCGATCAAATATAGTATCGAGTGCCAGTCGTGCCTCCCCTAGTTTGGGGGCGTGACAAAATGTACAAGACTCTCCGGGTTATGAGAGCTACTGAGACAGAGGGAGTTGAGTTAGCTTCCTATCGTCTAAAGGGAGCTGCATATTCATGGTTCGAAACGTGGGAGAGTTCCCATGGGGAGGGGAGCCCTCCGACGAGGTGGGATGAGTTTGTGGATGCTTTTATGGATCATTTCTTGCCTGCCGAGACTAGGGCAGCCCGTGCTGCATAGTTTGAGGTCCTTAAGCAGAGCAACATGAGTGTGTGGGAGTACCATATGGAGTTTGTGTGCTTGTCCAAGTATACTACCCACATGATGCCGATTATGGAGGCCAGAGTTCATCGGTTTGTTCAGGGCCTTGGTCCCTTGGTGGTCAATGAGGCTGCTACAGCTGCTTTGCATTCAGGTATGTACTATGGGAAGATTTTGGGACTCGCCCAGGCTACGAAGGTTCAGAAATTGAAGATAAGAATGGAGAGAGAAAGTGGTAGTAGGGCCCGGTCAACGGGCAACCTTGGGAGTTCAGTTGGAGGTGGGAGATCATCCTTGGGGAGAGGGTCATTAGGGACATCTTAGTCCTATGCTCAGTCCTCAGCGAGTGCGCCGCCATTAGGGCACAGTTATCAGCAGGGAGGTCGCTTTGGACCAAATTCAGACAGCAGGAGGTTCCATCAGTCGAGTCGTTCAGGTGGTAGGTTCCAGTAGCAACGGAGGGCCCCATGCCCTAAGTGTGGGAGGTTTCATTTTGAGCCTTGTTACTTTGATATACCGGTGTGCTATAGATGCAGAGAGAGAGGCCATGTTCAGAGAGACTGTCGTGCACCCAGTCAGGGCTTAGGTAGGGGTACTACTCAGCCGTCCGGTTCTTCGGTCGCTACATCTTCAGCACGCCCTCCTGCTCCACCAGGGTGCGGTGCAACTAGGGGTAGAGCACAGGGTCAAGGGGGACCCAGTCGATTATATGCTTTGAGTGGTCGCCAGAGTGCGGAGGCTTCTCTAGATGTTGTCACAAGTATTCTGAATGTTCAATCACATGATGTTTATGCTCTTATTGATTCCGGGTCTTCCTTATCATATGTCACTCCATTTATAGATTCAAGTTTTGGGATAGAACCCAAACAACTTCATGAGACATTCTCTGTGTCGACTCCGGTTGGTGGTTCTATCACGGCTGCGCGAGTCAATAGGAACTGTGTTGTCACGGTGTGTGGTCGAGATACCACGGCCGATCTGATTAAGCTACGAATGGTAGATTTTGATGTTATCATGGGGAGGGATTGGCTCTACTCGTGCTTTGCTAAACGCGACTGCCAAACCTGAATTATGAGGCTCGAGTTTCCTAATAAACCAGTTATTGAATGGAAAGGGAATGATGTTGTGCGGAGAGGTAGGTTTATTTCCTATGTTAAGGCCTCCAAGATGATCCGAAAGGGGTGAATTTATCATTTGGTCCGGATTGTGTACACCACTTCTGAGGTGCCTGCTCCCAAGTCTGTGCCGGTTGTGAATGAGTTTCTTGAAGTATTTCTGGATGAGCTCCCTAGAATTCCACCAGATAGAGAGATCGATTTCGGGATTGATGTATAGCCAGATACGCAGCCAATATCTATTCCACCTTACAGGATGGCGCCAGCAGAATATAGAGAGCTAAAAGAACAATTGAAAGATCTATTAGAAAAGGGTTTTATTCGGACAAGCATCTCGCCATGGGGCGCACCGGTTCTTTTTGTCAGAAAGAAGGATGGATCGCTTCGGATGTGTATTGATTATCGTCAGCTCAACAAGGTCACCATCAAGAATAGATACCCATAGCCTCAGATAAATGATTTATTCGAGCAATTTCAAGACGCTAGGTTCTTCTCAAAGATTGATTTACGGTGTAGATATCACCAGTTGAAGATCAGGGAGCAGGATATCCCTAAGACCGCCTTCAGGACTCGTTATGGGCACTTTGAATTTTTGGTAATGTCCTTTAGGATAACCAACTCCCCAGCAGCTTTTATGGATCTTATGAATCGGGTTTTCAAATCGTTTCTTGACTCCATTGTGATTGTCTTCATTGATGATATCCTTGTTTATTCGCGGAGTCGGGAAGATCATGCTAATCACCTCAGGGCAGTTCTGCAGACTCTTGATTAGCACCAGTTGTATGCAATGTTTTCAAAATGTGAGGTTTGGCTAGAATCAGTCACCTTTTTGGGCAATGCTATTTCCAGGGAAGGGATTCGGGTTGATCCCCAAAAGATTGCAGCGGTAAAGGACTGGCCTAGACCAATGACCCCGATAGAGATCCGCTTTCTTGGGTCTAGCGGGATATTATCGGAGGTTTGTGGAGGGATTATCTACTCTCGCCTCCCCATTGACTAAGCTGACGCAAAAAAGGACTTAAATTTCAGTGGTCTGATGCTGATGAAAAGAGCTTCTAGGAATTGAAGTCGAGATTGACTTTGGCGCCAGTGTTGACCTTTACAGAAGGTTCAGAGGGGTTTGTGGTTTATTGTGATGCTAAGAGAGTTGTTTTGGGGTGTGTGTTCATGCAGTGTGGTAAAGTTATAGCGTATGCTTCAAGGCATCTCAAGAACCACGAGAAGAAATATCCGACGAATGATTTGGAGCTCGCAGCGGTTGTGTTTGCCTTGAACATCTGGTGGCATTATATATGGACATGTTCATAGACCACAAGAGTCTTAAGTATTTATTCAAGCAGAAGGAGTTTAATTTAAGAAATCGGAGGTGGTTGGAATTGCTCAAATATTATGATATGAATATTTTGTACCATCCAGGGAAGGCGAATGTGGTGGCCGACGCTCTTAGTCAGAAATCCATGGGTAGCTTGGCACATTTGGAAGCCAATCAGAGGCCTTATTCTTGGGAGGTTTATCAGTTGGCTAGTCTTGGGGTCCGTTTTCGGCCTCAAATGAGGGGAATGTAATGGTGCGTAATGGAGTAGAGTCTTCGCTTGTAGCGGAAGTTAAGGAAAACCAATTCAGAGATCCAGCATTGGTACAGTTGAGAGAGGCAATTTTGAATCACAAGATGTCAGCACTTTCACTCGGCAATGATGATGGTGTCTTGCGGTGTCAAGGGATGTTATGTGTTCCAGATATGGATGATCTCCGGGAGAAGGTGATGGCAGAGACTCATAATTCCAGGTATTCTTTTCACCCAGGTTCTAAGAAAATGTATTGCGATCTCAAGGAGATTTATTGGTGGAATTGTATGAAGAGAGATGTAGCGGACTTTGTGGCTAGGTGTACGAATTGTGAGCAATGAAGGCCGAGCATCAGAGGCCCGGTAGGTTGACGCAGCTTATTGAAATACCGATGTGGAAATGAGAAATGATCAATATGGACTTTGTGGTAGGGTTACACCGCACTCAGCGCATGTTTGACTCAATTTGGGTAATGGTGGATCGACTCACGAAGTCGGCGCATTTCTTGCCAGTCAAGTCCACCGATACTGCATAACAGTACGCTTAGTTGTATATCAAAGAAATAGTCAGACTCCATGGCACTCTAGTTTCTATTATCTCGGATCGAGGGGCCCAGTTCACAGCTAACTTTTGGAGGAAATTTCAGCAAGGTTTGGGTACTCAGGTGAATCTCCGTACAACTTTCCACCCACAGACGGACGGTCAAGTGGAGCGCACTATTCAGACGCTTGAAGATATACTATGAGCTTGTGTATTAGATTTCAAGAGTAGCTGGGATGATCACTTGTCGCTTATAGAGTTTTCTTACAATACCAGCTTCCATGCTAGTATTCAGATGGCCCCATTTGAGGCATTGTGCGGTAGGAGGTGTAGGTCTCTGATTGGATGGTTTGAGGTTGGTGAGGCGGAATTGTTAGGACCAGATATTGTACATCAAGCTATGGAAAAAGTTAGAGTCATTCAGGAGAAGATGAAAACTGCTCAGAGTCGTCAGAAATCCTATGTAGACGTTCGTTGTAGGGATTTGGAGTTTCAAGTAGATGATTGGGTATTCTTAAAGGTATCTCCTATGAAGGGAGTCATGCGGTTTGGAAAGAAGGGAAATTGAACCCGAGGTATGTCGGGCCATATCGAATCGCTCAAAGGATAGGACAAGTAGCGTATAGGCTGTAATTGCCCCCTGGAATGTCATTACTGCATCCAGTGTTTCATGTGTCCATGCTAAAGAAGGTAATTAGAGATCCATCTGCCATCGTGCATGTTGAGACCATTGAAATTAATGAAGGATTGTCATATGAAGATGTTTCGGTTGCTATTCTTGATCGGAAAGTTCGTAGATTGAGAAATAAAGAGATTGCTTCTGCTAAAGTGTTATGGCGTAGTCAACAAGTCGAGGAAGCCACATGGGAAGCGGAAAGTGAAATAAAAGAGGAATATCCCCATTTGTTTGAACAAGTCTAGTAGTGATCGTGAGAGCTACCATTTCTAAGCAATTATATGTTGTGTCAAATTTTGTGCAAAGGCACCCCATTCCCCCCCCCCCCCCCCNGAAAAATATCCCCATTTGTTTAAACAAGTCTAGTAGTGATCGTGAGAGCTGCCATCTCTAAGCAATTATACGTTGTGTCAAATTTTGTGCAAAAAGCACCCCATTTTCCCCCTTAAATGCCCTACTTTTGTAACATCTCAAGTTGTGCCATATTTGTGTATGTTGTGATTATTTGGGTAATGTGCAACTCCTTGAAGCAAGCTAAATTACGTGGAATTCATGTGTTGTGATTATTCGGGTAATGTGCAACTCCTTGATGTCAAAATGATTCCCCGATCCTTATTCGAGGACGAATGACTTTAAGTGGGGGAGGATGTAAAGACTCATAAAATTTCATGTCTATAATAATGCCCGAATGGTTCCCTGTGTTGTTATAACTGTAGAAATTCTTAAAAATGGACCTTTTTGAAGTAAAAAGTACCCCGGGACTTAAAAGATAAAATTTTCCAAAATTGCGCTAATCTGCGGTCCAATATGCGATCACAGAGCAGGTATGCGGACCGCATAGTGGTCGCATACCTGGACAGCCTTTTGTCCAATTTGAGGACATCTATGCGGCCCAAGATGCGATCACATTTTTGGAATGCGGACCGCATAGCTGTCTCATCCTTGCACCTCTATTTTTGCGGAGGAGGTTATGCGACGCATTATGCGATCGCATAACATGTAGGCGGACCACATAATGGTCGCATACCAGGGAAGTCAGGTTCCCCTTTTGGCCCAATTAAGGGCCACCTATACGAAAGGAATGCGGACCGCATATCAGGAATGTGATCGCATTCCTGACCGCATTTCCTGCTTCGGGGCTTTTAAAATTCTAATTTTTTACACCCGACCCCCAGTTTAATAAAACACCCCATCCCCTTCATTCTTAACATGTATCTGAACAAAATAGAGAGAATTAAGACTGGGTTCTAGAGAGAGAAGTCCCCATCTTCCCCAAATTGATTCTTCAAACATCACTCAGGCCCAGAAATTCTCGAGTAATCTTCATCTTCTTAACTATAAGAGGTAAGTCCCCACCCATTTCCTTTTAATTCTCAGGTTTTAGCTAAAAAGGGGTAGAACACATGAGTTAATTGTGAAAATAATAGGTAAGACTTGCAGGCATGTGAGTAATCTTCCATAACCTAGTAAATGGAAATTAGTTAAAGTAATCTTTCACTAAAGAGGGTTCAGTTAAGCTAAGGGACCACATAGTGTTTGACAAAACGCTCAAATGAATTCAAGATTCCTAATTCTAAGGTAAATGTGTCGCATTGTGAATTATATTGACGGTGCTAGACTGTTCGGTGAATTGTGATAGATATTAAAGGGGAATTTCGACTCGAGGTATGTACGACAAACTTTAATCTTTGTAGAGTCATCTTGTTGGTGTCCGAGGACACTGTAAGAATTTCTTGCTTGAGAATATGATAATTGATTGTCCGGCTCTGTTAAGGTGTAAGATTTCATTCCCTAATTTTCTTAGTTGATTACCATGCTAATTGAGATTGTAAAGGGTGATTCTCTGTGCTTATCCTATCATGTGTAAGGAATTTTAAACGTTCAAATATGTCGATATGGGAGTGTGCCACTAAATGAAAGAATGTTAATGTACACTAATGTGGGAATGTATTTAATTGCTAAAGGCCGTGTGTGGAAAATGATGAACATAAATTGTGAATTGAATTAAGTGAGTTAAATAATTTTGGCAACACCATATATGAATCGCTGTTTGGTAAGGATCATTGTGCCTTGATTTCACATAGTTATGGGTTAATATGAACTTATGTTCTTTATGATGAAAATCCTTGTGGTTTAATTGATTGGTTGTTGTTGCTATCAAATGTGATTATACGGTGGGATCGGGTTGCACGCCGCAACACGAAGTAATAAGTGTGGAGAGGTAATAAGGGTGAGATGTGATTGTACGGTGGGATCGGGTTGTACGCCGCAACACGAGGTAATAAGGGTGGAGAGTTAATAAGAGTGAAATGTGAATGTACGGTGGGACCAGGTTGCGCGCCGCAACACAAAATAATAAGGGTGGAGAGGTAACAAGGAGGAAATGTGAACAGATGAATAATTGAAATGAGTAACTGTGAATTCTTCATTGGGATTTTCTGTATATTTATGTGGTATCTGTGTGGTTTCCCTGACTATCTTCCAATTGTGTACTATTTGATTTTACTTAGGATAAACATTGTTCATACATACTAGTACTATTCAACGGTACTTACGTCCCTTTTGCCAGTGGCACTACATCTTTTATATGGATGTAGGTGGTTCCATAGCAGGTAGCTCAGCCCGCCGTTAGTGGTGCCTCCTCTTCATCTTTTCAGCAGTTCTGGTGAGCCCCATTTCCTCTCGGGGTCGTGTATGGACTATATCATTCTCTTTTGCTTATGTTTTAAAAGGTATAGCCGGGGCCTTGTTGCCGGCAATTTTATGTAAAACTCCTAGTACTGTTAGAGGCTCTGTAGACACTGTGTGGGTTGTATATATGTATATTTTGGGCGGTAGTTGTACTCACTCGTAGTTGTGGATCGCATCAGAAAAGTTGTATGTATTATATATGTTTTTGGATTATCAAATGTTGAAAGTTAATAGAGGAAAATGAAACTTATGTTATAAATCGTACTTTGTATCTAAATTGGCTAATTCTCATGGAACAATGTATATTATGAACATGGGGTAACGCGCTGGGTAGGAAAGGCAATCCAGGTCCGCTTGACTGGGTTCATCTGGTTAGGCGCCGGTCTCGTCCTTCGGTTTTGTGGTGTGACACAACCTCACCAGGGGATTAACCAAGGACTGAATGTACAAGGCTAGAGGCCTCTCCTCTACTGCAATATAAGCCATACTACCCATACTCTCCGCCTTCAAACTCAAGGCATCTGTTACCACATTTGCCTTGTCCGAATGATAAAGAATGGTGATATTATAATCCTTCAACAACTCAAGCCATCTGCGGTGCCTCAAATTGAGATCCCTCTCTTGAAAAGGTGCTGGAAGATGCGGTGGTCTGTATAAACCTCACAAGAAACCCCATACAAGTAGTGCCTCCAAATCTTAAGAGCATGAACGATCGCCGCCAACTCCAAATCGTGCACAGGGTAATTCTTCTCATGAACCTTCAGCTGGCGCGAAGCATAAGAAATAACTCTCCCCCTGCATCAACACACACCCCAAGCCAACGCGTAAAGCATCACAATATACTGTATACATCCCAGAATCGGAAGGCAATATCAAAACTGGTGCTGAGGTCAATGCTGTCTTGAGCTTCTTAAAGCTTGCCTCACACTCGTCGGACCATCGGAATGGGGCATTCTTCTGAGTCAACCTAGTCAGTTGGGATGCAATGGAATAAAATCCCTCCACAAATCGGCGATAATAACATGCTAGACCCAAGAAGCTCCTGATCTCTGTAGCTGAAATAGGATGCAGCCAACTCTGAACTGCCTCAATCTTCTTAGGATCAACCTTCGCACCCTCTCCGGATACCACATGTCCTAATAATGCCACGGAATCCAACCAGAACTCACACTTAGAGAACTTAGCATTTAGCTTCTATTCTCGCAAGGTCGGGAGCACAACTCTCAAATACTGCACGTGCTCTCCCAGGCTACGTGAGTAAATCAGAATTTCATCAATAAAGACAATGAAAAAAAAATCAATGCACGGCCTGAACACCTTGTTCATCAAGTCCATGAATGCTGCCGGGGCATTAGTCAAGCCAAATGACATCACCAGGAACTCATAATGGCCATATCTCGTATGGAAACCAGTCATCGGAACATCCAAGTCCCGAATCTTCAACTGATGATACCCCGATCTCAAATCAATATTAGAAAACACACGAGAACCCTGCAACTGGTCAAAAAAATCATCGATACGTGGCAACGGATACTTATTGTTAACGGTGACCTTGTTCAACTAGTGGTAGTCAATACACATCCGCATAGACCCATCCTTTTTCTTCACAAATAGCACTGGAGAACCCCAAGGCGATACACTCGACCTGATAAACCCCTTAGCTAACAACTCCTCAAGATATTGCTTCAATTCCTTGAATTCTGTCGGAGCCATACGGTACGGGGGAGTAGAAATAGGCTGGGTGTCTTGGGCTAAATCAATACAAAAATCAATATCACGATCCGGAGGCATGGTTGGAAGGTCTGAAGGAAATACATCAGCAAACTCTCGAACCACTGGCACTGAATCAATCGTCAGAGACTCTGCGGTGGTGTCCCGCACGTAAGCAAGATTGTCCAGACAAACCTTCTCGACCATATGTCGAGCCTTCAAAAAGGAAATAACTCGACTGGCTGCACTAACTGAGGAACCTCTTCACTCTAGCCTAGGAAACTCGGGCATGGCTAGATTAGCTGTCTTGGCATGGCAATCTTGAACGGCGTGATAGGGATATAGCCAATCTGAGCCTAGAATAACCTCGAAATCAACCATATCGAGCAATAGGAGGTCCGCTCTACTCTCGAACCCACAAAATGCAACCACGCAAGACTGATAAATCCGGTCGACTACCAATGAATCGCCCATAGGAGTGGACACATAAATTGGAGTACCCAAGGACTCGCAAGGAGCATCCAGGAAACAAGCAAATAGGGCTGATACATAAGAATAAGTGGATCCTTGATCGAATAACAATGATGCCTCGCTACCACATACTGAAATACTACATGTAATCACGGCATCTGAGGCCACTGCATCTGATCTGGTTGGAATAACATAGAATCTAGCTGGAGCACCAGACGATTGAGCTCCGCCGGAATGAATAGGAGCTGACTGACCTCCCCCTGACTGGCCTCGACCTTTAGGACGACCCCTGCCGGCCTATCCTCCACCTCTAGGTGGCCGGGCCACTGGTGCTGGACTCATAGGCTGATAACCCTGTTGTACTGCCTTGCCCCGAGACCTGGGACAAGTCCTCCTGATATGGCCTGGATCCACGCACTCATAACATCTCACTAATTCCATGGCCGGCTTCCCTAAAGAAGAACCCTGGATAGCTAGGGGACGATGAGAAATCTTTGGCATAGCACTGAAGTAAGGCCTCACTAGAGCGCCACGAGGAGGTGGTGGGGGTGCTGAATAGGGGGGCCTGCTGGGCTGGCCCCTGCCAAACTGACATCTTCCCCTAGCTGGGGCTGCTCTGAAATAACCGGAGAATCTTGCTCTCTTATCCTGCTGCACCTACTCTCTGATCCTCGACCGATACCCCTCGATCCTGCGAGCAATCTCTACCACCAGCTGATAAGGAGTCCCCATCTCCACCTTTCGTGCCATGTTGGCCCTAATTCCTGGATGCAACCCGTCTACAAACCTCCGCACTCTCTCAGCATCCGTAGGTAGTATCATGAGTGCATGACGTGACTACTCAAAAAATCTTACCTCGTAGTCCGTCACTGACATCGGACCCTGCTTCAGCTGCTCAAACTGGTACCGCAGCTCTTCCCTCAAAGAGGGTGGAATGTATCTGTCCAGGAATATCCGAGTAAATTGCTCCTAGGTGACAGGAGGAGAACCTGTCGATCTGCCAGGAACATAGGACTGCAGCCATCTGCGGGCCCTGCCCTCCAACTGAAAAGTAGTGAAGTCGACTCCATGGGACTCCAATATCCTCATGTTATGCAGTCTGTCCCTGCACCTATCAATGAAGTCCTGGGCATCCTCGCCCCACTCACCCCAAAGACAGGAGGGTGCAATCTAGTCCATCTATCCAATAGCTTTTGCGGATCGCCGTCCGAAGCTGGTCAGAGCTCAGGTGCTGCTACTATCGGCCGGGCCCCGCCCACGGGCAGTGTACCCGGGGTCTGATATATTGCTGCTGCATGTCTTGCGGCCTGGGCACTAGGGGTCTGGACTCCCCCTCCCTTCTGAGATGTTGCAGGATTCGGTGGAAATAAACCAGCCTGAGTTATAGTATCCATGAACTGCATCATACGGCCCATGACCTCCTGAAATCCTGGTGCGGTCATAAAGTCCACCGGAGCAGGATCTGTTGGGGGCACCTCACCCTGATCCTCTATAATAGGGTCCTCTGCTGGTGGTGTAACTGGAATAGCTCTGGGACGCCCTATTCCCCTACCTCGCACCGGTGCCCTCCCCCGGCCTCTGTCGCGGCCTCGGACGGAGGAGGTAGCGGCATCTTCCGGGTCTGGAACGTCTGCTGCGCGTGTCCTCACCGTCTGTGAGAGAATAGAAGAGTGAGATTTAGTATACCATAACCTTCACAATAGAATATGAATAAAAAAGGTTTCCTAACACCCTATAGCCTCCCGAAGATAAGTACAGACGTCTCTGTACCGATCCGCAAAACTCTAATGGGTTTGCCCGTGACTTGTAAGACCTACGTGAACCTAGAGCTCGGATACCATGTTGTCATGACCCAAAATCCTAACTCAGGTCGTGATGGCGCCCAACACCGTGGTCAGGCAAGCCAACAAGTGGTCTACTAGTGAATTTTTTTTCTTTTATGAAACATTTCGATACTTGCCAAATTTAACTTTAAAACATTAAGTGGAAGCGGATAATTTAACCAACTTGAATAAAAGTAACCAAAAGGATCATGAACCAACATATACAGTCCCAAAAATATAATGTCTACTACATGTGCTAGGATTTAGTGCCACGAGTCTACAGGCGAACTAGTAGAATATACAAAAGATAAAAATAAATGGTTCTACTGTCTGAAAGAAGTATATAGAAATAAAATAAAGATAACTCCATAGTGCTGTTGAGAATCGCCAAGGGAAGCAGCTCACCGTGAAGTCAGGTCCAGAATATCCTCTCAGGATCAAGCTCCGGTCTAATAACCAGATGCACCAGCCTCAGAACCTGTACAATTAAGTACAGAAGTGTAGCATGAGTACATAAACAGATATGTACCCAGTGAGTATCCCGGCTAACCTCGAAGAAGTAGTGACGAGAGGTCGACGTGATACTTACTAGGTTCAAACAATATGAAATATATACAGGCTAAACAATAATAGTAGTAATGAATAGTAATAAGGAAACGGGCATCAGATAACATTCTCTAGTACCCTCACGCCATCCCTTTCCATGGCATACAAGCTGTTTAACCTTCTCTCTTTCACAAAATCAACAGTTACATTCACAGGTCTTCTCATAATTTATCAAACATATAACAGACCGTGAACGTATGGTCGATACGATGTGAAAAGTAAATGTGCATTGCCGAGGGTTGAACGGCCCGAACCATAGATGCATCTATCTGCCCCGCTCGCGAATCGAACATGCGACGCATTTATTATAATACTAGGGCTTCCCCGATCGCGAATCATACATGCGACCCGGGTTACCATATACATATACATAATCCTCAGGGATGTCAGATAATCAACAAGGGATCTTTCTAGCAGAAAAGGGATTCAATAATACCAACTTCGAAACATAACCTCCTAGGACTTCATATATGAAATTCGAGGATATTAAACTACCTAGTACACATACAAGATCACGGATACAACACATAAATCATGCTGGTGAATCCTAAACTACCCGACAAGGCATAGTAGTAACTATGCACGGACTCTCGTCACTTCGTGCGTGCGTAGCCCCTGCAAATAAGGACGAGCAATCATTTATAATCACCTATGGGGAAAATTCCCACTTACAAGGTTAGAAAGGAGACTCACCTCGTGTCGAGCCTACTTTCTGATCAAGAACGCGCCCGAAACTCAAAACCCGTCTCCTAAGGACTCGAAACTAGTCAAACGATGAATAAATACATTAATTTATACTCAAAGGCATGAACTTCCTGTATTTACTTAGTTATTTAAACTTTCATTGAAGAATCCCAAAATACACCCTCGGGCCCCAAGCTCGGATTCCGGAAGTTCGACTATGGAGGAAGGAAATGAAGAAAAATGGTTATTTCCCGTATTTTAAAAGACCTCACTCCCTATAGGGTTTTCGCACCTGCGGCTCGAGGACCGCACCTGCGGTCTCGCACCTACGAGAAAAGACTCGCACCTGTGGAAGAGGGGCTAGGGGCCTAGGCTCGCACGTGCGGAAAGGAGTCTGCACCAGCGGCTCCGCTTCTGCTGATTCTAGTCCGCACCTGCGTCAACTAGGCTGCCTTACCTGGGGCCGCACCTGCGAAGCAATGACCGCAGGAACGGTCTCGCACCTGCGACTGGGCAACCGCAGGTGCGGTCACACCAGACCAGGTGCACCAGCAGCTATTGCTACTGGTTTTTGGCCTTGTTTGATGCCCGAATGGCACCTGGGTCCACCCGAGCCCCCGTCCAAATATACCAACAAGTCCCAAATAGTAATACGGACTTGCTCGAGCCTTCGGAACAATCCATACAACGCTAAACTCCAAATCACACCTCAAAACCCCTAGAATCAAACTTAAGAACTTTAAGTTCTTGAATTCGCTAACAATGCGCCGTACCAACCTATACTACTCGTAATGACACCAAATGTTGCAAGCAAGTCATAAATGACATAACGGAACTACTCCCGGTGCCGAAATTCCGTTCGGACCTCGATAACACAAAAACACGTTCCAAACCTCAATTTGAACTTAAGGAAACTCTATTTTTGCTATTGGGCGACGAAATTCTCCCGGGTCATCCGAAACCCGTTCGGAACACACGCCCATGTCCGAAATCCTCATACAAAGCTACCGGAACCGGCCAAACTCGATTCCGAGGCTGTTTACTCAAAACATTGACCGAAGTCACCTTATAGGCCAACCTTAAGGAACTAAGTGTTCCTATACCATGCCAAACTCTTCCAAATCCCGGACCACCCGTACCCACAGGTAAAAAAAATCATAAAAATCAACTATGGGAAGTCTCATCTAGGGGAACAGGGTCCTAGAATGCATAACGACCGGTCGGGTCATTACAGATATGATTTAAGCGACTTAAATTGTCAAAAGGTTACAAATATTTCAAGTAGAACATGCTTTTGGGTCCTAGACTACCCGGACCTAAGAACAATAGATGCTACGCACGGACTCTCGTCACCTCGTGCGTACGTAGCCCCCCACAAATAGTAGATCATAATTAATTGTTTCACCTATGGGGACAATTTTCTCTTACAAGGTTAGAAAGGAGACTTACCTCGCTTCGAAATTCCATAACCTGCTCCCAAGCCATTCCGACAACTCAAATCGATGCCCCAATGCTCCAAAACTATCCAAATAACGGAAAAACCAATTGAAATATGTCCTAATACTTATAACAACTCAATTTATATAAATTCCTAACTCTGCTCGAAAAGTTGACAAAATTGCCCTTGGTTTCACGTGCTCGGATTCTGAAATTTTTCAGAGATAACCTTTACCCATAACCTCACGAACTCAAATATATAATTTTCTCTCAATTTCATGCCTAAATGTGTGGTAACAATCCAAAAATATAAATTGTAGATTTTCCACCAAAACCCCAAATTTCTACAAATTCCATACTTTACATCCGTATCTAAACCATGTATATAACTTGTAATGAGTGGGAACAACTTACTTTGTGATACCTAAAGAATATATCGCCTTGAAGCTCTCCAAAATCCTCCACATCAAATGAAAATGGGATAAAAATGGCCAATTACCCGATTTTAAAAGAACACGCTGCCTCCAGCCTTTCCGCACCTACGGTCACTTGATCGCTTCCGCGGTTATGCAGGTGCGGCCCCACAACCGCATCTACGGTCCTTCACTAGGCCCCTTTATTCTGCTTCTGCACTTCTCCTTCCGCGCGTGTGGTCCTTATTCTGCGGCCAGATGACAGCATCTGCGGTCCCAGCCTAGCCCAGCCACTTTCGCTTTTGTGGCACCAAGGCTGCTTCAGCGGCTCCGCACCTGCGGCCAAGTCCTCGCAAGTGCAGTTGCACCAGATGACAGTAGGCTTCAGCTCTATCTCCCAACTCTAATCCGATCCTTTAACCACCCGGAATCCACCCGAAACCCCGTCCAATCACACTAATCAATTCCAAAACACATTACAAACCTAGTCGAGCCTTCAAATCACATTAAACGATTGACCCCAAATTTTGCACACAAGTCACATTTAACATTACGGACCTCATCCGACTTTCGGAATCACGATCCGATACCGATATCAAAAAGTCCTCTTCCGGTCAAACATCCCAAAAACCTTTAAATTTTCTAACTTTCTCCAAATGACTCCAGAATGACCTACGGACCTCCGAATTTACTTCTGATCACGCTCCCAATGCCAGAATCACCATACAAAGCTATTACCAGTCTCGAAATTCCAAATGGACATTGATAACACTGAAATTCACTTCCATCAAAATTTATGAATTTCTTCTAAAATGCTAACTTCCACAATATGCGTCGAAACGCTCCCGGGTAATCCAAAACCCGACCCGAACATACGTCCAAGTCCAAAATAATAATACAAACCTGAGGAACGTTCAAATCCCGATTCCGAGATCATTTACTCAAAAATCTAATCTTAGTCAATTCTTCCAACTTAAGGCTTCTGAAACGGGAATTCTCTTTACAAATCAACTCCAAAACTCCCGAAATTCAATTCTGACCATACGTACAAGAAATAATACCTGAAGTGAAGCTGCTCATGGCCTCAAACTGCCGAACGACGTGATAGCGCTCAAAACTACCGGTCGGGTCGTTACATTCTCTCATACTTAAACATACGTTCGTCCTCGAACATGCTAAGAACTGCACTGGTGTTGTCCAAATTCACGGTGTTACACTTCGTGCACCTACATGTGTTACCACAAATCAGTTGAGCACACTAGACCGGTCAAATCTAAAGATACCCTCTTTCCTTTAGTCACAAAAGCCTTAGAGACAAATTCTAACATCCAGAACCCTCCACTGGGCATGCGTTCAACATACGAACACCGTATCACTCACTACACCATGCACCGATACATGATTGCATGCATGTCGAATTCATACCATGCATTATATAACGCACAGGGCCGTAACAACATCCTCTAATAACAATAGCCAAAATTCCACGAATCTGATGCTCCCAATGCACCTCATGACATATATAAATCCTAATCTATCCCTCTGAAATACCGCCATGACAGAAGAGATGTGTAGAAATTTTATTACCAACTGCTGAGTCACTAAATCGTTGAGTTTATGCTCCTGACAAGAACCATTACCTCATTCTAAACCAAATAATGGTGTTTTCTCTATATTGTACTCCATATAATCTGATTGCACCGATCCTAGATCCAATAATCTTATCTCACACAGTACGAATTGCTCAGGCAGTAAGCCACCCCAGACATGACCAAAAGTCTCATATGACGCCACAATGATCCAATAGACTACTCAAACCACGCAACTAATATGAACTTTCCTCGAAAAATGGGAAACAAAACACACAAAAATAGATATAATTGTACTCAACATCACACTATTGCGGCGTGCAACCCGATCCAAATAACATACATGTGGCGGCGTGCCACCCAATTCACATAAGGAGATATACACCGAGCTAAATTTCTCACTACTACACACTACTGAATATCGGTCACTGCAACGCTAAGTGCACAATACCATCCCTGGGGAGACATATAGCGCTATAAGCTACGAAACTCAAGCACCACTGAGGTGAAATATATGATCAGAGTCTAAAGAGCCGTCATGCTTACATAACACCATCACTATGCAGAATCTCAAAACATAAGAAAATTACCAAGTCGTTTCGCAACTCAAATGGAACGATATAATATTACATGAAATAGCTGATGACGAAACGACATCCAACATTTGAATACTCCTCCATGAGGGGCGCTATGCTTAAATGAACACATCTAGCCTGATATAGGGCCCATATTCATATTTAAATCCATCCATAGACCTCACGTTTATTTTGATCGCACCGTATTAGGCTAATAACTTTTCAAGGGTCCCTAATAACCAACTCTTTCCCGTAATGCACAAGAACAACCATCATAACCAAAGAAACCTTCCATATTCCGCGACCAAATGAACCGAGTGCCCTCGAAGCATAAATTCTCAAATAAGCTATATTACCACATTATTCATACTTGGTTTAGATCTTCAATCAATCAAGTGACTACATGTCACACTTATACAAATCTTCTGGTGGTCACGCTCCCGCAACCTTCAACACAAGGTAACAACTCTTCACATCCACAACACCGACCACACTAACGCTGTAAAGCAAATCAAGAATCCATAAAAAGGATGTAAAGCTTCTTTCACAAAACACCGATCTCAAGTGACGCTGAAGACAATGCCGACTTACTCTAAACATTCAAATCCCTTTCCTCTTTCCTTACCTCGAAAATAGTTGTAGTAATTATAATTGATTTGTGGTTCTAAAAATATTTGATTTATTCCAATACTAGTAAATAAACAAGAAATGTTAAGTGTAAGTGAGAAGAAATTATAAACCAAACCAGTGTTGCTAGATTAACGGGGACCTCGAGCTCGATATTCGGGGGACTCAAGGTGAGATACGAGTAGTAAAGTAAGAATAATAAAGTAAGAACCATAAAGTTGAAGAACAATCTTGAGCACAATAAACGAGAAAAGCAACGTAGAATGTTCTGTTGTAGTAAATGATGATGTTTACAAATGATTGGAGTCCCCTTTACATAGGAGGGGAAAATACATTCCTATTTTCAGTAAAAACTCCTATTGGTATAGCTGTATAACTGTCTAATACGAATTTGTATGAACCAATCCTGACATTTACTCCTTGACCTATATGCCCTTAAGAAATTCCCGCTCTTTCTTGAGTGTCATCATATGGCATTGTCTCGAAGTAGGTCGTGCCAGACCTTCAATTTGCTTTCTCGAGGTGTGCATTTAGAGATCGGGTTTGAGGCTTTTTCCAAGTTTTCCGAGCTCGGCTCGGGACATAATAAATACTTTGAAATCGGGCTTCCTGATTTCGACCGTATATAGATAGTCCCCGCGTTTCTTAGAATGAAATGATAAGAAACGATTTGAATTCCCGAAGTCCTTGATGATGATATCATTCTTGTGACGTAAGCATGGAAATGACCGAAGCCTCACATCGGTTCTCTTCCCCAAAAGCATTAAGTGCACGTCAGAGCCGGTCGACCATAAGTATCAATGAACAATCCCCACCTTCCTCTATATATGTTTTCTTTCGCTTCACATTAGGAACCTTTTTACGGATCATGGCTACGAGAAACCCAACCACTACCCAAAATATATATATATACAACCCACATAGTGTCTACGGAGCCTTTAAGAGTATGGGAAAATGAACATAGACCTGCCAGCGACAAGGCCCCGACTATACCTCAAAAGGAACAACATGTACAAAGGAGATCAACATATAATTACACACGGCCCCGAGAGGAAATGGGGATCACCAGAACTGCTGAAGGGAGGAGGAGAAAGCACCATTATTGTCGATCGGTGCTACCTGCTACAGAACCACCTACATCCATTTAAACGATGTAGCGCCCCCGAAAAAAGGGACGTTAGTACCATTGAATAGTACTAGTATGTATGAACAAACCTACTCTAGACAGAATAAACATCAACAAGCAATGATACAAATTGAGACATCATATAACAATTCACCGACGTAGGGGAAAACACAAATAAGAGGCACTATGTTTCTTATCATGTTTTGCCATGTTTTGGTTAATGATCTTTTCAGTTCAAATGTTATTATTATTATTACTGAACCACCGTGTCATTATCACACGGAGTCCGGTCTCGGCCCGACAGGCTAAGCCATCCTAGGTGAGGCTCTCATCAACATCATATCTCATATCATCACCGTGGCATGTTCACACGGAGTGCGGTATCTCACCGGCTGGATCCAGTCTCTCACTGGCGGAATCAACATCATATATCAATTTCATGTCTCCATGTGTACGGCATGGAGTCTGATCCCGGCCCGATCGTATATTCCATCTCACCCTAGGATATTCCCCGTCATTTCTTTAATGTTTTAGTTCACTTTTATCATTTTCCATCTTTTGATTCACATCACATATCATTTCACTCTTTGATTCATCTTTCATAACATTAAAATCCTTTGGTTCATATTTCATATCATTCAAACCTTTCGTTTCATGTTTCATATCAATTCGATCTCTTGATTAGTATTTCATATCATTACAATCTTTCACATCTTCCACACCATCACATAAAAGGATTGCACACATAGTAAAAGAAAGAACATAATCATCACAATTCATACACTCAAATAGCATAACGACATGGTACTAACATGAAATGGCATTGAAGCAAGAATTTCCCAATTTGGCACATAAGGCACATAAATTCCATAGAGAATAAAACAAGAGAACCATACCCGGAAAGTGAAAACAATGGGTTTATCCTATGAATATTTGAGTTAACCATACATACCTTGATTTGGGATTTTTCCTTAGATTTCTACCACAATTCACCGGACCTTCTATCACCTTCAATCTAGTTCACAATGTGGCACAATTGAACTTAGAATTAGGAATAATGATCATGTCTTGAGCTCACTTGAGCATTCTATCAACCACTAGGTGTTCCTTTTGATTAAATTGTCTCTTTTTAGTGAAAGATTATTCTAACCCATTTCTCTCTACTAGATTATGACTAGTTGGTTACATGCATGCAAGGTTCCTACCCCCATCTTCATGAGCTAACCTACCTATGTTTTATTTTAACAAGAATCTGAAAATTGAGGTTAATGGGGTAGAGGCTTACCTCTTGGGGTGCAGAAAATTGTGGCCTACTCGATTAATTCCAGGCCTGAGTGATGATGGAGGATAAAATGTGGTGAAGATGGGACCTTCTCTCTCAAAAACCCACTCTTTCCTCTCTCTAAATTATCAGATTATCATTAAAAATAAGGGGGATGGGTGTTATATTAGGCTGGGGGTCGGGTTTTAAAATTAGAAAATTAGAAGCCCCGATGCAGGTTTGCGGTCCGAAATGCGATCGTATTCCGGTTATGCGGTCCGCAAACCTGCCGCATTATTGGCCTTCAGCTGGGCCAAAAAGTAAAGGGAACTGACCAGATATGCGGAAACTATGCGGTCCGCATACCTCTTATGCGAACGCATAGTGCGCCGCATAACTCCCTCCGCAAAAACTAAGGTGCAACAAGCGACAACTACGCGGACCGCATTATTGAAATGCGATCGCATTCTGGGCCGCATAGCTGTCCTCAAAATTGACAGCAAACTGTCCAACTATGCGAGCACTATGCGGTCCACATACATGATGTGGGATCGCATATTGGACCGCAGATCTGCACCAATCTGCAAAATTCCATCCTCTAAGTCCTGGGGTATTCTTTTACTCAAAAATTGTCCGGATTAAGAGTTTCTATAGTTATATCAGCATGGGGATCTACCCCGGTCATCATTTTTAGCTAAGAATTCTACGGGTCCTTACAATTAGTGAGTTCTCCAAGATAAGGCCGCCCCCTCTCGGGGAAGAAGCAGGATCTTCGGTTCCAAAGCCAAAGAAAGACAATAAGAGAAAAAGGACCTCGAAGATCGAGGACACCCAAAGAAAAGCAGAGCCAGCTCGGGATGCAAGAAGAGCATCGTAATCAAGGTTGATACTGACTCGTTCCACCAGTATATGGAGGATCAGGACGAGGAGGTGGAGGCTCGACTCTGGTGGCTCGAACCACATAATCTTTCGAGGCTATCAAGCCTGCTAGGACCGAGGCCCCTCACCTCAAAGAAGAAACTTCAACAGAAAAGAGGTCCTGTATCACCTGAGGTGGTGGCTGCTACTCAAACTTCGGGAAATACTGTAGAGGGAGCGAGCTTCGAAGCTCCTTTGCCTAAATAGAGTTCCTAGGGCGATCTCCCCGAGATCGTGACAGCAGGTCATTCCTCGTCATTTCCGGTCTTCTCCGAGGATTCCACTAGGGACGCTCAGAACCTGAAGTCGCCCGAGCTAGGCAGAGTCCTGGGTGAAAACGAACCCTTTCAGGGTTGCTTTGCTAGGGTCAATGAGGCCGAACCAGCAATTGCGAGCTCAATCTTCGAGGAGGTTCAATGTCTTTGCTCAATTGTATATTTTTAGTGGCACCATAATTTTTCCAATGCCATACTTTCTTCTTTTTTCTAATCGATCCTTCTTTTCTGTAGGCCTTCGACATATTTAAGACCGAACTATGTCATTGTGAGGCCGAGTTGCGTAGATTTTCGAACAAGGAGAAAACCATCAGGCTTCTTTTTTAGAAGAAGGAGAAAGATCTGAATCATGTTCGATCGGAGTTGACCAGAGCTCGTGAGTACGAGGACAAGCTAGAGAAGCAGTTAACCTTT
Organism: Nicotiana undulata; assembly: GCA_005239495.1. Taxonomy (NCBI): domain Eukaryota; kingdom Viridiplantae; phylum Streptophyta; class Magnoliopsida; order Solanales; family Solanaceae; genus Nicotiana; species Nicotiana undulata. The sequence continues at coordinate 20,811 of ML284843.1, forward strand.
GTTCTGAAAAAATATCGGCTCCCTCTTGCGTCTTCGGAGACTAACACTTCAATGTATTAGTCGAAGCAAAAGGCAGTGATGCTGGAGCGTCTTCGTGGTGAGGTCGATCAGGTCAACTCTGTCACTCCCCCCTTTTCCCCCTCTTAAAGCGGAGAGATACGGTTTATGACATTTTGGACAACTCATTTTGAAGGTTAAAAGGGTTAAAAGGAAGAGTCGCCACCTAACGATTTTTATAGTGCGTTAGGGCACCTAGATTAGTTAACTCATAAGACTAGTTTGCATTACCAGAGATTGGGTAAGGGCTTGAAGTTATCCCAAGGGGAAGGTATTAGGCACCCCTCAGGATCCACAATTGTGGTTCCCGGCCAAATGGTTTTCGTGAATTCGGACAATAAGCAAATAACAAACAAGGCTCATATAAGAGGGGATTTCAAACAAGTATTGAAGTTTATTAGGAAGTTGAAAGAAATCAAAAGTAAATATTTTAGAAAAAGACGTCCTAGGTTTAAAGTAATATGGATCACATCAATGTAATACCCGATAGGCAGAGCTACACGTAGTATTAACGCATCGGTAATCACATCCATATTCTACCCTTTCCCACCCGGCGAAGGTATTTAAAACGCGTGTTGGTCACGAAACTTATCGCGTGCTATTACCCGTCCCATCCTATCAGACCTGGACGAAGTTAGGGACTACTATTCCTAAAGCGTAGGTACTAGGCTGAACTCTTAGGTTTAAAGGAAAAAATTCTAAACGACAAACAACACAATTAAGACTGTAAATACAGGGAAGCACATAGAGGCAGATATGAAGCTTAGATATTCCTCAACAAGTTGTACACATAATTAGCACGACTCAACCACAAATGAGGTCTTAAATTTCAGGACCTAAGACATGATGTCTAGGCGCGAATGCGGTAATAAGGCAGTGTTATTACAGAGTTTCAGAGAAAGGATTTTACCATTTACAAATTATTGATTTCAGACAGTACACAAAAGAGGAATAGTTTTCCAGTTTTAACAAGTGTTAACACCTAAGGTTTTCCTAGGCGTATTAAAATACTCCAATTATACTGCCCGGTTTCAGAAAAATGATAGTTATACAGGGTGAGTCTGCTTTATTATTACGAGGCTAAGAGTTTAAACAAGTATGGATGCAAGTCCTGAAAACATGATATCTAAATGCAAGCAGGTTGTAGGATGATGCAAACCTATGCATGCTGTTCTAGATGCATGAACGTTTTCAATATTAAAATCTATTCTTTTTAGCGAGATTCATTAGAACATTCTTTTTGAATGAAAGCAGAACACACAAAGATGTAATTTCTTGTTAAGTTACTGAAACCTAATACAGGATCTCTAATTGTTCACAGTAGTATGTTGATTTAACACAGGATTTTAGCACAAGTAACATGCTGAAAGTAACATCTTATAGGACATGATTTCTAATTGCAAGCTTTGATAGTTAATGTTATTATTTAACCTAAAACAGGATTTCTAGATGAAGCAATCGTGAAAATACAGAGGCAGTAACATTATAACAGCCATTTCTATTGTCGCTTAACTAGGAACATGATTTCTAAGTGGATATGAGTACGATGGGGATGCTGAAATAAATAAACCTAAACATCAGGGTATCTAATGCATGAATGACAGGTATTCCTAAGCATGGGGGCTATTGCACATTTATAAAATAAACCTACAAGCATGGTTTATACCCATATCTCTACTAAGCATGCATAACCCCACCTGTTTCACTATCCAACCACATAATCATTTTTATAATTAATTATTATAGACCATTTTGCACAAATAACATAAGTAAATAAGAAAATTAAGAAGTTACACTATAGGGAGCCTAACAGTAGGCCTAAGTCTCCAGATCCAACAAATGCCATATGCCATGACCTTTTATAACCTAGGTGTGTCAAAGTTCCTAGGGACCTCAGAGGATCCCAGACAGTGCTCACACCCAGGTAACCCAGCCAGGAGTGAGTAGGTGCAGTGTGGAATGCCAGCCTTGTGTGTCAGAGTTCAATGCGTACTCAAATGGTCCCCAAGTCAGTGCTCACACGAAGGGAGCTGAACTTAGAAACTAGGAGTAGTGAGATGTGCTTAGAGTTTTTTAGAAGGAGTTGAGTTGAAAAAGAGTTTTCTGACATAATTGTTTGAAAAATAGGTTTAGAGAACAACATAAGAGTTTGTTTTATAAAACTAGTTTGAAGAAGAAAAGAGACAGGACAATCAGCAACTTAGAAAACATACATAGTTCAGGAAACAAACACAAACAAGGGAAAGGGAATTGGGGATAAGTAATACATCTGTGAAGCATAGTTGCACATAGGTTAACCTCAGAGAAGTATTACAGAACTTAACTAGATATCATGAGTACATGCTTGTAGTGTCAGTAATCAGGGGGAGGAGGGTAAGGCAGATTCATAATAGAATATATAAGAAAAGTACTGGACATGCTGAACTGAAAGGAAAAGGGAGATCACATAGACAAGTAGACATGCTGAACTAAAGGGAAAAAGACATCACATAGACAAAATAAACATGCTGAACTAAAGGGAAAGAGAGATCACATAGACAAAATAAACATGCTGAACTAAAGGGAAAGAGAGATCACATAGACAGACTAGACATGCTAATTGCAAGGCAAACAGCAGAACCACAAATAGAAGCATAAGACACATAGAAGGAATCCTAATACAAACAGAAACATATTGTTTTAGATGTTGTAGGCTTAAATTGAAATCATACTGGTTGAATGAGAGAAATGAAGAGCAACAAAGTAATGAAGAGCAGTAAAGTGAAGAGAGGCAGAGCAGTAGTGTGTAGATGCAACAGAACAGTGGAGCAGCAGAGCAATAGCACAGTAGAATCACTCAGTTTTGGCTTGCAGCCAACTGATTTGCAAGTAACAACAAGAGAAACAAGAGAGTATGTGTGTGTGTGTAGGAGAGAGCCTAGAAAAATGTATCTTGTTCGTGTGTGTTGGTGCTTATGCTAAAGAGGGAGTAAGGTATTTATAGTTTTGAAAACGAGTAGTGAAAATAAGGTAAGGAGTAATAGTTTAACATAGTTATAGAAATAATGTTCAATCAGAATAAATTAAAGACCTTGACTCCCTTTAATTAGGGAGTCATAGTTCAAATGACACAATTAGAGTTAAATAAGGAAAATAATCAACTATAAAACCGACCTTTACCATAACAGGAGTAGTAAAGTATATAGCAAGCAATTAAGTCTAGGTACATAACACATAATTAGGGAAAGTATATGTCAAACAATCAGCAGCATATTCGTGCACATAAATTAGGTATAGTACAATTTAGTTCTGAAAATTAGTCACAAGAATCACGACTATAATTGAAAATCACAGGGACTCAATATTAACTAAGGAAAGTATCACACAAACAAGGAAACAATTCAAAAATCGGTACAGAATTACAAGGAAAATACACAAAATTATAGATTCAGGGAAGATATCACAGGTCTAAGGAGATTACACAAAATCAGTATAAATTATTATGTGAACAATCAATAAGGCAAATAGACAGACCTATTAAACGTTAAACAACATGTATTGAACAAAATCAGAGAAACCCTAAGCAAGCATTTGGAGAAACAGTTGAAGATTGAAACCTTAACAACAAGTTAAAGCGAGAATCACAAAGAATACACAGATAGTTTCATAAGAACAAACATGCAGGAACATACAGTCAAAGGCAGGTTAAAAGATTAGGTATTTTTAGCATGATAACTTAGATAACAAGAAAAAGCATAAGAGAATCGTTTAAACATAATAGAAAACATTGAAAATCAGAAGAAGAATCGTTTTTTGAAAGGGGTTAATAAACCCTAGTTTTGAAATGAGAGATCGTTAAAGATGAAGGTTTTTTCAGAGAAGAACATGTAAAGAAGCTTCTTAATATCGTAGATCTAAAGCAGATCTAGAGGAAATCAAAAGACATAGGATTAGGGTTTCGTTGAACCCAGAGTAGTAGGAAAAACCTCAAAGACGTCGCCGGCTTAAGCCGAAAAGGTTGTAGTTCTTACTCAAACGACCGGGGGAGGCCAGAAAGTGGCATGGGGACGATGAGAGGTGAGTGAACCGCTCCAGGTTTGCCTGAGGGCTTTATGGTATCACTAGGCCGGTGCAAGAAGGATAGATAACTAGGAGATGATGAGGAACCATGGTTTCCGGTGAGAGAATCGGCCGGAGAAGACGAACGGAATCCCTCAGAGGTGAGAAGACAAGGGAGGCTTCTAGAGAGAACCAGAGACGAAAAGAGAGAGATAGAGAGAGGATGAGAGGTGAGAAATGAGGGGTCGGTCAAGGGGGTAGTTGGGGTTAATTATAGAAATAAAAATCTGGGTCGTTGATCTAAATTGATCAACGACTCAAATTGATTTGGGGGTTGGGCCGAGTAGGATATTAGTTGGGCTGGGTTAGAGAGTGGGTTTTGGGTCAGGTGGGGTTGGGTTAGAGGTTGGCTAGATTATAAATAAAAAATGGGCTAAATGTTAAATACCCCCAAAAAATAAGATAATTAATTAATTAAAATAGTTGATAATTGTGTAAGATGAAATTAAAACCAAATAAATGAAATTAAGATAGTTAACTATTATAAAAATATAAAATGATAAGTTGTTGCTTTAAAAAATGATATAAATGTATATTTGTGCTATTATCGCAAAGTCGCTGAAATTACCTAAATAATGCCAATATTGGTTAATTTGCAAAACGATTAAATTCTAATGGAGCTAAATAGGATTATGAATAACATATTGAGAAAGAAGATGTTTTGAAATTATTTATAACATCATTAATGAATAATTATGAAAAATAATTTGATAAAAGCATGAAAGTATGGGAAAATAATTTGATAAAAGCATGAAAAATTATGGGAAAATACCAGTCATTGTAAAGAATGATTTTGAAAGTATACATGCAAGTTTGAAAATAGTTTGAGGAAAAATTGGGTATCAACAAGGCAGAGAAATATAAACTAAGGCAGATAGGACGGTGGCCATTTATTTGAAGGATGTTGATGCTCAGATGGAGTTGAGGGGGGATGCCGACTGGGAGAAAAGAAGCAATGATTATGCCCGTTGCCCATCCCGGAGGGAGACCATCAATGAGGTCCATGCTAAGGGCTTCAATATCTCCGAAGAGATAGAGCAAGCTAAGGCTGATGCAAATTTTGTCCATTCCTCCGATGATGATGGCGTCAAAGATGATGAGGAGGAGGCTGATGAAGAGGCTACCCCCGGGGAAGAGGCTGGTCCCGAGGGGGTTGACGAAGAGGTTGCCCCCGGGGAAGAGGCTGGTCCTGAGGGGGTTATAGATCTGGGGAAAGTTGATGGCCCCAAGGGGGTGAGGAAGGATTCCCCCCTTGGGTAGTAGAAATTTTTTTTTCTATCTTTTTGTAACTTCTTGCTTCGTAGAACTCCTGTGTGGTATCTTTTGTATATATATAAAGAAGAAGAGGATTTCCTTGATTGTTTTTCTTTTACCTTCAGTTTTTCTTCAATGTTTGCTTGATTTTTGATGTTATAACCTTTGAGCATTGGTTAAAATTCGGGGTATAGTAAACCCTCAGTTTTTGTGTCTTGATAAATAATGGATAATAGGTTACCCCTTAAGTTTCGATCTTCGAGCTGAGTTTTTAGACTGGCTTGACACTAGTTCGGGGTAAAGGGGCCTTTGAGTCTGAGCTAAAATGGTTGGTCCAACTTGGCCTCTAAAATGGCTACAATTTTCCCTCTTTCTGGCTTAAGACTTAATAAACAATTTGTTATGCCATGGCATGTATATATATTTGTTTGATTTTTCGGCAGTTCGACTAATTGGAACCTTGTTTGCTAGTCGATGTGCAACGATAATCGAGTACCTCTTAAGGTTTTGCGAAGACTGATATTTTCAAAGCCTTCACATTTATTCGAAGGCTGATTTTATCGAAACCCCATTGATTTTGCCGAGGGTAGCCTGATTTAACCAATTTTTCGAAGTATTTTAAGACCTTTAGTTTTATGGAGGAAGTCAGACTTCCCCTAGCCGCATTATTTCGGTGGTAGCCTTTTCATATGACCGTAGCCTTTTATATGGCCGTAGTCTTTAGTCCCAGAGTGTGATGTCCTTGGCCCTAATATCGGGGGGATGCCTATTTGAGGTCTTTAAGTTCGAGTATGCCACATTAAGGTCTTATGAGTTCGAGTGTGCCTCTTCGAGGTCTTATATGTTCGATTTTTCGATGGCTCGATGTGTTGACTGTCGATGGCAGTACTCGAGTATTCGGATGCATTTTGGGGTTTTGGCCCTTGAGCCATTTCATGTAGAAGTGTAAATGTGAAAATAGTAGACTTCTTTGAGGCACAAAGTATTTTGATATAGTAATAGTTCTTCTTTGAATAATTAATACATGTGTACATGTTTTACCGTTGGGGGCTCGGCTGCTCTACATGGACACGGTTCATTCAACCATTTGACCATTACATCGTTTTCCTATCGACGCCCTATTTTTACTTGAATTATTTTCTTTGAAGATATAACCTCGGAGGGTGATGCCCCAATATTCGAGGTTGATTGAAAAGAAGCCTTGAATGCTTGTCGAGTTTTTCTTAGGTAGCATATAAGTGTTGCCTCGTTAAAAACCTTGTCGGTAAAACCCATTCGGGATAAAACCTGATCTAAGGGAAAAAGAGGGCAACGCATGCTTTAAAACCCAAGGTCTTCGAGTCGAAGGGTGCTTCAATGTCTCCAATCAAACACCTGTAATGAGTTAGTATGAACTATAAATGAAAAGGGGAGAAGGTCATACCTCAACAATAATAGCATTTGAGCAATGATATGTTCCAATTGTTTGGTAGTTGCTCGCCTTCCACTGTGTTGAGTTTATAGGATCCTTTGCCTACGAATCCGAGGTCACGGTACGGTCCTTCCCAATTCGGACATGGTTTCCCTTCATTTGGGTCTCGATTATTGATAGTGACTTTCCTTAGAACTAATTCCCCGACTCCGAAGTAGCGAAGGTTCATCCTTCTGTTATAGTACATCTTGATCCATTGTTTTTGAGCGGCCATTCGAACTAATGCGACTTCACGTTTTTCATCTAGTAGATCGAGGGAAGTGTTCATGGTCTCGTTGTTTGAGTCCTCGGTGGTACGCTGAAAGTAGACGCTCGGTTCCCCAACCTCTACTGGGATCAATTCCTCATACCCGTATACCAAAGAAAACGGGGTCTCCCTCGTGCTTGACTTTGACGTCGTTCGATATGCCCATAGCACCTCGGGAAATACTTCTCACAATTTTCCCTTCGCATCATCCAACCTTTTCTTCAAATTTTGAATGATAGTTTTGATTGTCGACTCGGCTTTGCCATTTGCACTTGGGTGATAGGGTGTTGATAGGATCCTTTTGATTTTATGGTCCTCGAGTAACTTCGTCACCTTGCTGCTGATGAACTGCTTTCCATTGCCGCATGTTATCTGAGCGGGTATCCCGTACCGGCATATAATATGGCCCCATATGAAGTCGATGACCGATTTTTCTCTTATTTTCTCGAAGGCCTGTGCTTCAACCCATTTTAAGAAGTAGTCGGTGATAGATAAAATAAATTTAGCTTTACTTGGCGCCGTTGGTAGAGGGACAAAGATGTCCATCCCCCATTTCATGAATGGCCATGGGTATAAGACCGAAATGAGTTGTTCCCGGGCTGATGGATCATCGTGCGAACCTTTGGCATTTGTCACATCTTCGAACCAACTCCTTTGTGTCTTTTTCCATGCTATCCCAATAATATCCTGCTCTGATCACCTTTGGAACCAAGGAATCGGCACCGGAGTGATTCCCACAAGTGCCTTCATGGATTTCTCGTAGTACGTAATCAGTGTCCACCGGTCCCAAGCACAGTTCAAGTGGTCCGTCCAAGGTTCTTCTATACAATGTTCCATTTTCATAGAGTGAAAATCGAGATGCTTTGGCTCGGAGGGCCCTTGATTCCTTCGGGTCTGGGGGGAGCTTCCCATTTTCAAGTATTCGACGTACTTGTATAGGTAAAAATAGGCTACACACGAATACTAATTACGATGACAGAGCAGTCCATGTGGAGCAATGAAAACATAACAACTGGACGAGACTTTGTGAAGAGGTAAAAGACAAAGAGGAACGGAATGAAATACCCACGAGGTAGTTAGATACGAGAATCTCAATCTAATTGAGGAAATGAAGACACACGGTCAGAATGAACCAAGGCAGAATAAAGGACAGATTCGAAGATCTTCAATCAATGAGCCAAACGTTACATAATCTTCACGCAACAGTTACGATTAACCATTGTAACGTTACATTAATGCCATTATTAGTCATTAATTCTCCATCATTAAGAAGTGTAGAAGTTATATTAAGAAATTCCCTATAAAAGAGAGTAAAATATAACTCGTAGAGACACGTTCGAACCACTATTGAAATATACTTACTTTTACGCATCTTTGCTGCTTTCTGTTTACAGGTCTTATTACAATTATTAGCATATTCTCTTGGTTATCACAAACACGAGTACTTCTTAAAATAACATTGGCAGAGAATATAATTCTTTGGTTAAACAAATTGGTTCTGTTACCGGGAATCTGATAATCTTTGTTTTTTTCTCAAACAACCTTCTTGTGAATCATGTTGAATGCCAATAACAACAACCAACGGACAACTGGAACTCCAGTTCCATCGCCTCAGGGATCCCCACGAGGTTCAAGGTATCAATCCCCAGATAGATCTATGACTCAAAACAATGATTACAATGGAAATGAACAAACATGAGAACAAGACCCTGTAAAACAAATGGTTGGTGACTATGTGAATGAAGCCTTACAAGCTTTCATGATGGGGCTAGTAGCTGCATCACCTATACCTCCTCCTAACAACACCGCAACTTTGGAAAATCCATAATCCGGATTAGCAAACTCAGGAAGCAGAGGCACTCCGAATGAATCTCTCGAAACAAGACCAGGTATGTCGAATAATTGAGATTTACAATCTTTATTACTAATCTTGCAGAAACAGGTGAAAGAACAAAACGATCGAATCGAGCAAATTCCTGGAGTACCACCTGTAATCAAGGGCATTGACGTTGATAGATATTCTCAACAACCTTGGAAACCAAGTGCAGCACCATTGCCTATTCCCATGAAATTCAAAATGCCTGATATTCCCAAGTACGAGGGGACAACTGATCCACGTGATCATGTCACTTCTTTTACTATAGGAGTAAAAGGCAACGACTTGACTAAACAAGAAATTGAATCAGTAGTGGTCAAGAAGTTCGGAGAGACACTCACCAAAGTGTCACAACCCGAAATCCCACCTTCGGGCCATGACTGCGTCTAACGTTGAACCCGCTAGATAAGCCAACGTTTGAACTAAATAAAACTCATTAACAACTAAAACGAACAAGATAACTAAGGCATTGATGGTCAACAATATGAAGGTTAACGAATTACCAAAAATAATATAGCAACTTAGAAATAAAACCCATATACAAATCCCAGATTTGGTGTCACATACTCACGAACTGTCTAAGAGATTACTAAAACAAAGGTCTGAAAATAAGTACATATGACTGTCTTTGAACTATAAGGTAAGACAGAACTGAAAATGAAGGGTAGAAGGTGACGCCAAGGCCCACGAACGTCTGCGGGTCTGCCTCGATGTCTTCTGTATGAACTGATGAAATGCTCCGACTGTCAGTGACCACTGGGTCCGGCTGCGTAGTCTGCACAACATAAAGAAGTGCAGGTGTAGCATCAGTACAACCGACCCCATGTACTGAGTAAGTGTCGAGCCTAACCGGAAAATATCGACGGAAATAAGCAAGTAAGACATATACGGGGAGAACATGCTGGGGGAAAAAGGGCAACACAATGCTAGCACAGTAGAACCGGGTAATAACTGAAGTGTAAAAAGTAGAAGTCGTAATTTAACGTCTAGGACAGATAATGAACAGCAAAAGGCACGGCATGTCCCCTCATGCATAATCTCACAATCACTCGGCACGGAATCTCCCCTCGTGCATATATAGTAACACTCGGCACGTCATGTCCCCTCGTGTGATAAATAACCAACAATCAGCACGGCATGTCCCCTCGTGCGATAAATAATAAACGATCAAAACAGCATGTCCCCTCGTGTGTTAAATAATAAACAATAAGCACGACATGTCCCCTCGTGCAATAAATAATAAACGATCAACACGGCATGTCCCCTCGTGTGATAAATAATAAACAAAAAGCAACAATATAATGTGAAAATCAACAATAAGAAGTCTCAAGTCTATGGACATACTCAATAAAATTCTATCGTCCCGGCAAGGGACTCAGCTATAACCAATCTCGCATCCGAAATACAATTTCAACAGTAAAAGTCTCAACTGAACAAATAACACAATAACTCCCCATGTCACGAAACGACATCAAGGTATCACTTCTAAATCACCAATTACTCATAGTACGGAGAATATTAAGAACACGGTATGATTCATCACAATTGACTCACGGGCATGATTGACCGCAACATATAGGCACTCGTCACCCCGCCTATATGTTGGACATGAATTACACATAGCAATTAAGACTCTATACCTAATCCCTAGAGCTAAGGTTAGGCCAAACACTTACCTCGGATCCAAAGTGCAAGTCAAGCCTCTAATACCGCCTTTCCTTTAGAATCCGACTCCGGAACGGTATTATCTAGACATAATAATCCCAAGTATATCAATAATGGCTCAATAAATCAAACCCATAGCCTAATTACTAATTTCTAAGCATTCTTCCCAAAATTCCAAAATCCGACCCCTGGCGCGCTTGGTCCAAACACGAGGCTCGGACCAGGACCCGATCACCCATACCCCCACGAGTTCGAATATATAATTTGTTTTAAGATTCGACCCCAAATTGAGGTTGAATCACCCAAAATTCCCAAAAACCTAACTCTACCCAAAACTCCTAATTTCTATTTTGATTTTAGGATTTTAAGCCTAGATTCTAGTGATTAGGAAAGAAAAGTTGAAGAAATTAGTGTTAGAATCACTTACCCAAGTGTTTATGGAGGGAGATTAGCTTGAGGATCGTTAATGGGGTCTTGTGGAAGAAGAAGTTGGTGAATTATGAAAAATCCCGTGTAAGTATTCTGTTTTTGACTTAAGGAATTAACTGGGCGATTTTGTTCATCGCGATCGCAAGAAAAGGGCTGCGATCGTGGAGAGTCTGGTCCTAACTCACTGCGATCACAGAAGAGGAGTCGCGATCGCGGAGCATAGCTTAGCTGACCCTATGCGATCGCAGGAAGAGGTTTGCGATCGCGGAACACTTGGACGTCACACTATGCGATCGCGGGTCGAAGTAATGCAATCGCGGAAAGGACCTGGACAGACCTCTGCGATCGCGGAGCAAGGGCTGCGATCGCAAAGAAGAAAACACCATACACCAGAAACCAGTCAAAAACACCAGATTTTTTACTCTTTAACACCCCGTTAGCTAGCCGAAACTCACCCGAGCCCTCGCGTCTCAAAACCAAAAATACACACGACTCCCAAAACATCCTACGAACTTATTCAAGCATTTAAATCACCAAAATATCATCAAGAACATCGAATCAAACCTCAAAACCCTTAGAATTTTCTCAAACTTCATAAACTTTTAAATTTCCCATTTTTAATCTGAATCACGTCGTTTCAAGTCCGTTTTACACAAAATTTCACAGATAAGACAAATAACATATAATAATCTTGTTCCGGGCTACAGAACCATAATACGGGCCCGATAACACGGTTTACACATAATTATTCATTTTCAAAATCCTTTATTATTTTCATAAAACAATTTTCTTTCAAAATTCATTTCCCGGGCTTGGGACCTCGGAATTTGATTCCGGGCATACGCCGAAGTCCCATATTTTCCTACGGACCCTCCGGAACCGTCACATCACGGGTCCGGGTCCGTTTACCAAAAATGTTTACCAAATTCAACTTTATTCATTTAATTATCATAAATTCCATTTTTCATCAAATTTCACATAAAGACTTCCCGGCTACACGCCCGGGATGTGCACGCATATTGAGGTGAGATTAACAGAGGCTTTCGGAGCCTCGGAACAAAGATTTAGCTAGAATTAGTCAGGATGACCTTTTGGGTCATCACACAAAGGAGCGCTAACATGGTATTCTCTTTTACCCAAAAATTCTATTGACTCTTTTGCTGAGCTTGTAGATTCTTTTATAAAAGCACACTTCGGTGCGCAAACATTTGAAAAAAGAATGGAAGACATATTAAAAATAAAACAAGGAGACACGGAGCTGCTCCGTGTGTTTGTAGACAGGTTTCAACGAAAAAGAATGCTGCTACCAAGAGTGCCTGACAACACTAGGGTTGACAAAATTCCGGGTGCACCCCCGATCCTGAAAGGTGTGGACTCAAAAAGGTTCGTGCAAAGATCTTTTCCTTCGAGTGTGGCTCCGAAGCCCATCCCAAAGAAATTCAGAATGTCTGACTTGGCAAAATACAATGGGACTTCGGACCCCAACGAGCACATCACCGCCTACACTTGTGCTGTGAAAGGAAATGACTTAAAAGAGGACGAGATCGAATTTGTCCTATTAAAAAAGTTTGGAGAAACACTGTCGAAGGGAGCCATGATGTGGTACTACAACCTTGCCCCCAATTCGGTAGATTCGTTTGCCGTGCTGGAAGATTCTTTCATAAAAGCACACGCCGGAGCCATCAAAGTTGCAACCAGGAAGTCAGATGTCTTCAAAAAAAAGTAGAGGGAAAGCGAGGTGCTGGGAGAATTCGTATCTCGCTTCCAGATGGAGCGGATGGAGTTGCCTCCAGTATCTTATGATTGGGCGGTACAGGCCTTCACTCAGGGCCTAAACGAACTAAGCTCGATAGCTTTGAAGCAGCTAAAACAAAACTTGGTTGAATACCCTATTTTTACTTGGGGAGATGTTCACAATAGATACCAGTCAAAAATCAGGGTCGAAGACGCCTAGTTGGGAGTCCCTTATGGTTCGGTATACCCCAACAGGCTCCTGACAAAGGAACTAAGAATAAAAAAGGAAAGGTACCAATTGTACGTTGAGGATAGAAGACATGCTCCCAGGCAAAATATACCCTGCAACGATCGAAGGATAGACCGAGGTCATAACAATCGGGGACTCGTGAGCCAAGTCAGCTATGACCGATCCGCGGGACCAGCAGAGGCACCCCGGCTATCAGAATACAACTTCAACACCGAACCTTCAGACATCGTGTCAGCTTTAAGTAAAATCAAGGACACTAGATGGCTGAAGCCCGTATTGTCAGACCCGTCACAACACGCATTATCATAGGACCGAAGACTGCAAACAGCTCAGAGAAGAAGTAGCTTAGTTAATCAACAAAGGGCATCTCTGAGAGTTCCTTACCGATCGAGCTAAAACTCAAATTAGGGAAAGAGAGGCGAGCAGGAAGAATGAGACAGGGGAGCTGCAACACGTCATTCACATGATCATGGGAGGGATCGACACCCCGCAAGAGTCATCCTCAGATGAACAAAGATATCCATCACTAGGTAAAAACAGACTCGAGGGTACATACCCGAAGACGCCCTCACATTTAGTGACGAAGACATCGAAACCTTGTCTGAGCCTCACAACGATGCTTTGGTAATCTCTTTCCTTGTAAATAAATTTCAAGTTAAACGCATACTTGTAGATCCAGATAGATCGGCCAACATAATCAGGTCAAGGGTAGTTGAGCAGCTTGGGTTGCTCGAACAAATCGTGCCTGCCACTCGAGTTCTAAACGGATTCAACATGGAAAGCGAGACAAAAAGGGGACAAATTAACGCAAATCGGGGACGCCTGACCATCGCCACAAAATCAAACCCTTCAAAATTATTCTGGAAAGACCGGTTAAAATCATGCTGCCTTCAGGATAAGTAGAGAGAGTTTTGAACAATTTCATGTCGGCTCGTAAGAAAGAGAGTTTTGAACATTTTCATGTCGGCTCGTAAGAAAGAGAGTTTCAAACATTTTCATGTCGACTCGTAAGAAAGAGAGTTTTGAACATTTTCATGTCGGCTCGTAAGAAAGAGAGTTTCGAACATTTTCATGTCGGCTCATAAGAAAGAGAGTTTTGAACATTTTCATGTCGACTCGTAAGAAAGAGAGTTTAAAACATTTTCATGTAGTCTCATAATAAAGAGAGTTTCGAACATTTTCATGTCGGATTGTAAGAAAGAGAGTTTCTAACATTTTCATGTCGCCTCGTAAAATAGAGAGTTTCGAACATTTTCATTTCGTCTCGTAAAAAGAAAGAGTTTCGAACATTTTTATGTCGGCCCGTAGGGAAAAGTCTCCCGAGGCGCCCATTCGTCACGACTCGTAATCGTTGTTCTTTTGGGCCATCGAAGAGTTGGATGAACGCAAAAAAAATTGAATAAATCTTTAAGTTGCGGAAAATATAGCCATGCTAAAGACTAGGTCAAACTGACTCAAAAGAAACCGAGGGCGGATATCCTCGAGCCGAAACCCAACTCGAAGAATAAACCCGGGACAACGTAAGCTAAGAATTCCCTAGGGCGTATACCTCAGAGCATAAGGGTCGACGTCAAGGGACCTATGGGCCGGCTAAAAGTCGTATTGATCCTGTAATTAAGAGCCTAAAAATAAAGATACCAGTTTCAGGTCATTTGATCGACCATCAGCAAGTACCAAAAATCAGGAATACAGTGAAAACAAACACAAGCAGACGGAGGTGAACAAAAGATTCTCATATATAAGTACTGATGCATTTACAACCCTCCCGGAAAATAATTTACGTAAAAAAAGGAAACCTAATTTGCTTTAGGGACCGGCTCCCCCAAAGACCTTCGAACATCAGCGCCTGCACTAGGAGAAAGGAAGAACTGGGCGTCGATCTCGTCTGCTCTAGTCTACTTTATCTCTTCCGAAAGGTCAAAACCACGAGCGTGTATCTCCTCGAGGGTCTCCCTGCGGGATTTACATCGGGCGTGCTCCCTGCTTCTTCTTTCCCGATCAAAGGCTTCGCTCAGATAAGCCCAAGTATCAGCAGCATCCCTCAGGTAAATGGCTACTTTCTTATCAGCTTTTGTTCGTGCCTCTTCAGCTTCAGCCCGGGCATCAATAGCTTCGGCCTTTATCCGAAAAAGATCAACCTCAAGCCCCTCTATCCGACTTGTTAGCACTAAGTTGTCTTCCCGAACGTTATGAAGGTGCACCTTGAGGGAAAAAACTTTTGCCAAACCACTCTTATTGGCCTCAACATGGGCGTCTTTCTGAGCCCTAAGCCCAGTGCACTCGTGATCGGCTTGACCAACTCTTCCCCAGAGACGCTCTAGGTCTTTCATCTTTTTCTGCAACTGCAGCACCAGAACGTTAACCCTAGAAACAAGAGAAAAACATGTACGGCGTCAAAGCATGAATCACCTGTTCCTCGAGACGACTCTCGTAGTCGCGGTTCCGACTCACCTCGTACTGAAGGTGTGTCAGTTCTTTTGCTTGCCTATCACTAAGGAGCTTGAGAGATCTCTCCCCGTCCAAAGCTTTCTGCAATTAGTGCCTAAGCTTGTCAAAAACCTGCGAAAGGCAAGTTTCAGTTATGAAGTGGAAATATAGAGTCGAAACATCGACAAGTCATCGAATCCTACCACAGTGCAGAATTTTTGGCGACCTCAAAAGACGGGCGAGCATCTACGAGGTTGGACTTGTCTTTCGTAACCCCCGAGAAGGGAACATGGTCTTCAGCGGCCTTACCCTTATTATACGGGTCTCGACCCCAAACCTCGGTGGAAGTACCTTCGACGTGAGAAGCTAGCGACTAAGAGCAATCTTTCTCCACTGGAACACCTTCGGATAGACGGCCAAATGGAGGCAAGAGGGAAACTTTGTCACCCCCTTGCACCTCTAGGAGGGTCTTGTCTCGCATAGTCTCCCTGCTCACAAAAGGCTCTTTCCATTTATTGCGGTTCCCTAGCCCTAGGACCGACATCGTTTTTCTCTCTTTGAGAGAGCCAGGTCTTGCTCCCGAGAACTCCCCGATGCCTGCATAGGGGAAAGTAAATAAGGATAACGGGTGGTTTTTAAGGGAAGGAGCTCGACGTCACTCACCTTGGGGCATGACCTCACACCTACCCTTCAACAGGTCGTGCCACTTACGCGCATCGCAAGATAAGCAGGCCTTCAGCTTCTGAATCCAGTCCGCCAAATCGGGGATTTTGCGAGGTGACCACGGGGACGCTGAAAAAGGGATAGCAGAAGAGGACTTAGTGTGTAGCCAACATCCTCCTCAGACAAACACAATGACGGCAAGAGTATGCCACTTACGCGTAGGATTCCATCTCTCAGGAAATGACAGGAATTCCGCAGGGATGATGTCGGTGGTTCGCACTCGGACAAATCGGCCCGTCCACCCTCGACCTTCATTTTTCTCTCCCTTAGCAATAGAGTATCGAGAGGTCCGGCGCAGCAAGGTAACAAGCCTCCTACAACGCATAGGTCGATATAACATGATGAGGTGGTCGAGGGTAAACTTGAGCTCGGTCTTTTCTACAAAAAACCTGGTCATCAGCACGATCCTCCAAAATGACAGATGGACCTATTCCAGGGTGACCCGGAACTTCTGAAAAAATTCAAGAATGAACCTATCAAGGGGGCCCAACGAGAAGGGGAACGTATATACATTTAGGAACCCTTCCACGTAAGTCGTAATGTCCTCCCCCAAGGAAGGGGCCTGCAGTACCACGTCTCTTCCCCATCCACAATCTCTCCTCATTGCCTCGAGGTGATCTCCTCCTATCGACGGTATGGGCCTCGAGAAGCAGTCCCGACGGTCCTGAATATCGAAAGAACTCCCTGACGCAGAACCACCCTTCGACGCAAAATGCCTCGTGGTTTGTTCAGTATAAACTTGCGGTGTACCACCGACCGGATGAGAAACGGAGGCAGGTTTTTGCTCTCGGTGGCCGAGGGGTTCAGACGCAGTAGCTGTATAAGAAAAAATAGGCTTCACACGTGTACTAATTATGATGACATAGCAATCCATGTGGGGCAATGAAAACATAACAAATGGACGAGACTTTAAAAAGAGGTACGAGACAAAGAGGAACGGAACGACATACCCACGAGGTAATTAGATATGGGAATCTCAATCTAATTGAGGAGATAAAGAGACATGGTCAGAATGAATCAAGGCAGAATAAAGGGAAGATTTGAAGATCTTCAATCAATGAGCCAAATGTTACATAATCTTCACGCAACAGTTACGATTAACCATTGTAACGTTACATTAATGCCATTATTAGTCATTAATGCTCAATCATTAAGAAGAGTAGACGTTATATTAAGAAATTTCCTATTAAAGGGAGTAAAATATAACTTGTAAGGACACGTTTGAACCATTATTGAAAAACACTTACTTTTACGCATCTTTGCTGCTTTCTATTTACGAGTCTAATTACAATTATTAGCATATTCTCTTGGTTATTAGAAACGCGAGTACTCCTTAAAATAGCTTTGGCACAAAATCTTATTCTTTGGTTAAACAAATTGGCTATGTTTCCTGTAATCTGATAATCTTTGTTTTTTCTCAAACAACTTTTTGTGAATCATGTCGAATGCCAATGACAACAACCAACGGACAACTGGAACTCTGGTTACGTCACCTCAGAGATCCCCACGAGGTTCAAGGGATCAATCCCCAGGGAGGTCTATGACTCAAAACAATGATCACAATGGAAATGAACAAATAGGAGAACAAGATCATGTAAAACAAATGGTTGGTGAATATGTGATTGAAGCCTTACAAGCTTTCATGAGGGGGCTACCAAATGTATCACCTACGCCTCCTCCTTACAACACCGCAACTATGGAAAATCCACAATCCGGATTAGCAACCTCGGGAAGTAGAGGCACTCTGAATGAGTCTCTCGAAGCAAGACCAAGTATGTCCAATAATTCAGATTTACAATCTTTATTACTAACCTTGTAGAAACAGGTGAAGGAAAAAAATGATCGAATCGAGCAAATTCCTGGAGTACCACCTGTAATCAAGGGCATTGACGTGATAGATATTCTCAACAACCTTTGAGCCAAGTGCAGCACCCTTGCCTATTCCAAGAAATTCAAAATACCCGATATTCGCAAGTACGAAGGGACAACCAATCCACGTGATCATGTCACTGTTCTTACTAAAGGAGTAAAAGTCAACGACTTCACTAAACAAGAAATTTAATCAGTACTGGTCAAGAAGTTTGGAGAGACACTCAACAAAGGAGAGCTAACATGGTATTCTCTTTTACCCGAAAATTCTATTGACTCTTTTGCTGAGCTTGCAGAATCTTTTATAAAAGAACATTCCGGTGCACAAAAAGTCAAAAAAAGAATGGAAGACATATTCAAAATAAAACAAAGAGATACGGAGTTGCTCCGTGAGTTTGTAGACAGGTTTCAACGAGAAAGAATGCTGCTACCAAGAGTGCCTGACAATTGGAAACAATCGTTTTTTAAGTAATTTAAATGATAGAAGCTCTGAAGCCACGAGAAGACTCAAGGAAAGCTTGAGAGAGTTCCCAGCCACAACATGGAACGATGTCTATAACATGTAAAATACCAAGTTATGAATAGAAGAATATACCATTGCTCAATCAAAAGCAGAAGACAAGACTAGTTCTAGACGCTCCGAACCAGAAAGGAGAACAAGTAAGAACAGGTAAGGTCCATATATGGGACCTTCGGGATGAGAAACTCGTTCCAAATTTGAAAAGGCACGGTCAAAATACATACCGTCAAATAGAGATACAAGCTCATTCTCATCAAGATCTAGAAAGGATCGAGATGAACGAAATAGAGGTAACGCAAAAATTGGAGACTACAACTTCAATGTAAGTACTTCTGAGTTAATAACAATATTAAGAAACATGGGTGATAAAGTTTGATGGCCCAAAGAAATGAGATCAAATCCAAATAGAAAGAATCCAGACTTCTGGTGTGAATTCCATAACGATCATGGACATAGAACGTCAGATTGTAGGTTATTGCAAGGTTAGGTAGAATAGTTATTAAAACAAGGCTATCTAACAGAAATGTTTAGTGAAAAAGGTAAACATGCATATATGAAGAACACGCAAGAGCCCCCAAAGCCACACTCTCCAAAGAGAAAAGTAAATGTGATACACGGAGGAGAAGAGGTGAACATTGTAGTTTGCAAAAGAACAACCAAGTTCACAATTACACACGGGAAGCGAACTCGTGAGACTGTGGAAGCAAACAATATATCATTTTACGATGCAGATTCCAACGGATTATTGCTTCCACACAATGACGCACTAGTAATATCTCTACTTATACATGACACTAATGTGAAAATAGTGTTGATTGATCCAGGTAGCTCAGTCAATATCACTTTGTTGAGAGTTGTGGAAGAAATGCTAATGGAGGATCGAGTAATTCCAAAAGCACGCGCCTTATCTGGGTTCGACAACTCTACAGTCATAACAAAAGGAGAAATTAAGCTTAGTACCTATGCAGAAGGAGTTATCAAAAATACGAAATTCCAAGTCATTGATA
Organism: Nicotiana undulata; assembly: GCA_005239495.1. NCBI lineage: Eukaryota > Viridiplantae > Streptophyta > Magnoliopsida > Solanales > Solanaceae > Nicotiana > Nicotiana undulata. The sequence continues at coordinate 40,438 of ML284843.1, forward strand.
TTGATATGGCTTACAATGTAATTATGGGGGACCATGGATCCATGATATGGAAGCAGTACCATTTACTTTACATCAGGTAATTAATTTCCCTTCTAAATGGGGAATTCAATAGATTCGAGGCGATCAGCAGACCTCAAGGAACATAAATTCAGTAGTACATTACAACAAAAAAGAGGTAGCGGAAGAATCAAAACACGAGGAAACCACTCAAACAGATACGGAAGAAAATAATAAAGAGAAGGTGAACCAAATCACCACATAGGTTACATCAAAACATACAAACATGGATTCCACACTTGATGTCATTCAGGAACCAGAAAGGGACGAGCATATCAAAACAACTACTGAGAAGCTCGAAGTTGTTCCACTGTTCGAGAAGGAGCCTGAGCAAAAAGTTCATATAGGCACAAGTCTAAACCCCACGAGAAGAGGTAAGTTAATTGAATATTTAAAAGCTAACGTAGATTGTTTTGCTTTGTCCCATTCAGATATGACAGGTATACCTCCAGAAGTGATGACTAATAAACTAAATGAATATCCATCCTTCGTGTCTGTCAATCAAAAGTAAAGAAAGCAAGGACCATTTAAGAACCAAGTGATCGATGAAGAGGTACATAAACTCTTGAAAATTGGTTCAATACGTGAGGTAAAATATCCTAATTGGTTTGTTAATACCGTAGTGGTACCCAAAAAGAATGATAAATGGAGAGTATGCGTAGACTACACATACTTGAAAAGCATGCCCTAAAGACTCATTTCTATTACCACACATAGATCAAATGATTGATGCCACTGAAAGTCACGAATTGTTAAGCTTTCTAGATGCGTACTCTGGTTATAATCAGATAAAAATGGATCCCTCAGATGAGGAAAAAGCTTCCTTTATTACAAACAAGGGGACTTATTATTACAAAGTCGTGCCTTTTGGCCTAAAAAATGTTGGAGCCACATATCAAAGGCTAGTGACCAAGATGTTCCGGGAATATTTGAGGAAAAAAATGGAGGTATACATTGATGACATGCTGGTGAAATCAACACGAGCAGAAGATCATTTCCAGAATCTTTCAATTACCTTCGAAATCCTATGCAGGGATAACATGAAATTAAATCCAGAAAAATGTGCCTTTGGCGTCGAATCAGTTAAGTTTTTGGGTTCTCTTGTATCAAATTGAGGTATTGAAGTAAATCCTTCTCAAATTAAAGCTCTTGAATAAATAAATGATATACTTACGAGCAAAAAGGAAGTTCAAAGATTAACAGGAAGGATTGCATCCTTAGGAAGATTCATCTCCAGGTCTTCGAAGAAGAGTTTTAAATTCTTTTCAGTTCTAAAAAGCAGAATCAGTTCGAATGGACTGAAGAATGCCAACATGCTCTCAAAGATCTGAAGGCCTATCTATCAAATCCCCCGATGCTATCTAAACCAAAGGAGGGGGAAAGGCTATACGTATATCTTGTCGTTGCAGAAATTGTCGTAAGTGCAGTATTGGTAAGAGAAGACAAAGGTAAACAATCTCCAATTTATTATGTAAGAAAATATTTATTAGATGCTAAAACTATATATCCTCATCTAGAAAAATTAGCTTTATCTCTAATCATGGCAGCTAGAAAGTTAAGATCGTACTTTCAGTGTCACCCAATTACTGTCGTAACCTCATATCCACTGAGCAATATTTTGCAGAAACAAGAGTTATCAGGAAGATTAGCTAAGTGGGAAATATAATTAAGCGAACATGACATAATATATCAGTCTAGGACTGCAATAAAGTCTCAAATTTTAGCTGATTTCATTGTTGATTTTAATACTAGCATAATCCCTGAAGTGAAAAAAGAGTTACAAATCTTCATCGGGGCTAATCGAGGAATATGGACCCTATTTACTAACGACTCTTCTAATGTAAAATGAGCCGGTTTGGGAATTGTTCTAATATCACCTACGGGTGAAAAGATAAGACAAGCTATTAAATGTTATCCCATAACTAACAATGAAGCAGAGTACGAAGCTATCATTGCAGTGCTCGAACTAGCACGAGAACTCTCAATTGAGAAGATCATGAACAAAAGTGACTCTCAACTAGTGGTAAACCAGATGCAGGGGACTTATACTGCTAGAGAGGCTCGGATACAACAATATATGGTAAAGGCACGAGACCTAGTGAGACAATTCCAGTCATGGAAGGTTATGCAAATAACTAGGGAGGAAAATGCAGATGCAGATGCATTGGCTAACCTCGCAGCAGTTACCGACGTAACAAATAAAGACAATACTATTGTGATACACTTAATACATTCAACAATCGACCAGGACAAAAATGAGGTAACATTTAACAATTTAACCTGGGATTGGAGAAACGAAAGTGTAAACTTTTTGCAGAATGGTACCGTTCCTGAAGATAAAAAAAAGAAGCTCAAGCACTTCAATGGAAAGATACATGGTACTGCCTAGTTTGTGATACTTTATACCGCAAAAGTTTTGGAGGTCCCCTAGCAAGGTGCCTTGGACCCTATCAAATAGAGTACGTGATGAAAGAAGTACACGAAGGACACTGCGGAAACCACGCAGGAGCAAGATCCTTAACCCTGGTCAGAGTAGGGTACTATTAGCCTAAAATGGAAGAAGACGCTAAGACTTTCATAGCTAAATGCGACAAATGTCAACGATATGCTAACAATGTGTATTGACCAGCAGAATTACTCCACCCAGTGGTGTCACCATGGCCATTCACGAAATGGGGCATGGATATAGTGGGACCTCTTACCCTAGCTAAAGGAAAGGTTCGGTTCTTACTCGTATTAATAGATTATTTCACAAAATGGGTGGAGGCAGACGCTTTTAAACAGGTGCGAGAAAAAAAAGTGAAAAGCTTTATAAGTCGACACATAATATACCGCTTTGGTATACCAAAGGAGATCATATGTGACAATGACCCACAATTCATAGGCTCACAAATCACTGAATTCTTCGAAAGTTGGCAATCAAACGAATCACTTCATCACCATATCACCCCGTGGCTAATGGGCAAGTCGAGTCAACGAACAAAATCACTATCAAAAATTTATAGAAACAGTTGGAAAAAGCCAAGGGAAACTGGTCTATCGAGCTATCGGCAATATTATGGGCTTACAGAACTACTGCAAAAATAGCCACGGGAGAAACTCCATTCGCGCTTGTTTATGGTTCAAAAGCCTTAATACCGGTAGAAATCGGCGAACCAAGCACGAGATTCACAACAACAACAAAAGAAACAAACAACGATGAGTTTAGCACAAATCTGGATTTGCTCGAGCAAAGGAGAAAAGCTGCATTAATACGTATGTGTAAGGCCCCGTAAAATTTTGCTAAGAAATTTAGCATTTCGGGGTGCCAAGTACGCTAATTATAATATTTTATGTGCTATAAATGTGATGTAAATGAATTGGATGTGGTAAATAAGGGTAAGAGTCAAATTAGAAAATTTCATAATAGGCTAATACTCCAAATCAGTTTGCACAAGTCCACCCTTTTAAACGAGGTATATATATATATATACATGTACGGTTTTGTAAGGACTTGTAAAGAAAAATCATTAACTGAAACATCGCCCAGTTAGATTCCTATGTTCAGACTTTTTGGATTGAACATTACCCTGCGGACTTTGAGGAAAAATTTCGTAAAGGGATGCAGATCTGCGGTCCACTATGCGATCGCAAACCTGCTTTGCGAACCGCAAAGAGTAGGGCAGGAGACTGCCCATTTTAAGGGCAGTTATGCGGTGCATTATGCGATCGCATAACTGTTATGCAGTGCATTATGCGATCGCATAACAGTTATGCGGACCGCATAACCGGACAATTGGGTTCCCCAGTTGAGGCAATTTCTACGACAAGATTGCGGGCCGCATTTCCATTTTGGTCGCATATGCGAACGCATAATTAAGTCGGGGAACCCTATTTTCTTATTTTTAAACCCAACCTAGACCAATATAACACGTATTCCCCACCATTTTAAGCCATTTTCCTGATAATCTAGAGGGAGAAAAGAGAGGGTTCTAGATAGAAAGTCCCCATCTCCATCAAATTGATCTTCAATCACCACCAAGGGCTTGGGAATAATCAAATAGGGTTCAATCTTTCTCACTCAAAGAGGTAAGTTTCTACTGCACCAACTTTAAATTCCATTGTTACAACTAAAATGGGCCATGGATAGGTTAGTTCATGATAATGGGGATAAAGACCTTGCATGCATGGGATTCTAAACTAGGAAAAGGAAAGTAAAAACAAAAATATGATGAAATGGGGAATGGGACCTTAACTGTTACACCCCATGTTTTCGTACATGAGAGTACATCGTAAGTTAATTGATGTAAGCTCACGAATAATATTATATTTGATGGAATATAAAGTAAGTTAATCATATTACATTTGAGGTTACAAATATTTAAGATCATGAATAACGAGTGCCAAGAGG
>ML284843.1:46396-61937 GCA_005239495.1 Nicotiana undulata
TACTCTACTCTTAGAAGCTAGCAGTACTTACATTGTTTCCCTTCTTATGGAACAATTGATGTTGAGGTTGCTTCTCTTATTCTTATGTTATCAATGTTGTTGGTACTCCGGATTCTTATAAGATTCTCGATGAAGAGTTATCCCTAATGATGTGTACGAAGAATATTGACCTTACGTCACTCCGTAATGTTCAGAACATTATTCCAATGAGTCCTGCATGCAATATATATATATATGTATATATTTTACTCTACCGAGCCGCGCTATAGTCGGTCGGGTATGGAACCTATTGTGCAACCACTGATCAGTTGGGTTTACCGAGTCCTCTTTGAGGCCGGGTATGATATGATAATGATGATGCCCACAGAGGCGGATGTTTTAAAATATTATGTATATATATGTATCATGCATTTCATGTGAATGTTTCTTAAAAGCACTCAGATGTTACAGGTGGTATCTTCTCTACCTCTCTTTACATTATTGTTCATATTTATATTGACCAGCCTTACATACTCAGTACTTTATTCGTACTGACGTCCTTTTATTTGTGGACGCTGCATGTCGTGCTGCAGGTCCTGATAGACAGGTAGACACAGCTCTCCTACCATAATAGGCTTTCCAGTTCAGCGGTCATAGGCGAGATCCCTTCTCCGGACTTGCCGTGGTCTTGGTATGCATTTTTGTTATAGATATTATGGGTATGTCGGGGCCCTGTTCCGGCTATGTTGTATTACTTATGCTCCTTTAGAGGCTCATAGACAAGTGTTAACTCATGTACAATTTGGGTATGTCTTGTTGGATAATTTTTGTTGTATAGTCTTTCATGGCAGCGTTGTAGCTCGTACCTTTTATGTAGTTTCTTAGCAATCTTGTCATCCCATGTGATGTATGTTCATGATCAATATCTACCATTTATATTGATCTCGTTATCCCTTAAAGATAATAAGAAGGTTAGATAAAATGTACGTTGGTGTTCGGCAAGTATGGCCCGGGTACTAGTCATGATCCTCCAGTTTGGGTCGTGACATTAACAAACTCTTGATTCTAGGTATAATACCCAAATGGGTTGGGATGATGATCGAATTCCTAATAAAGCTTTAATTGTGCTATATTTGTTATATATTGAAAGGGCTAAAGGAATCCAGAAATTGTCTTGAGAGTTAGGGATAAGACCCAGTCGAGGTATGTAAGTCTAACTTTAATCTTTGTAGAATCGTCATGCTAGTGTCCGAGCATTTGTTATGAGTCCCTTGCTTGATCATATTTGAATTGATTGTTCTAATGTGTTGAGGCGTAAGATTCTGTTCTCTGATTGTCTTAGTTGTTTACCATATCACTATGTTACTCGAAATTGTGAAATATGATTCTTTATGCTTATCCTATCATGTGCAAAATTCATCATATGTTGGAACTTATCGATATGAAGGATAGTGCTACTAAATGAATGAAAATGGTAACGAACTCAATTGGTAAATGTATCCAAGTGCCAAAGGATATGTAGTAAATGATGGGAGAGAAATGTGAATTGATTTAATTATGTTAAATGGTTATGGCTACCTTACATGTCTCATTGTTTTTGTAAAGGTTATTGTGCCCCTTGATTTCACATAGTTCTCCGGTTTCTATGAACGTATACTCTAGGTGGTAGAAATTCTTGTGATTGAGTTGTTGATTGTTGTTGCTTATTTAAACTATGTCCGGTGGGATCGGGTTGTGCGCCGCAACATGAGGAATAAGGATGGTATATAGAGAAGGAACAAGGGTTCAATGTAATTATACTGTAGGATCGGGTTGCACGCTGCAACAGGATAAATAAGGGTGGTTTGTTGAGAAGGAATAAGGGGTGAAATATGATTGTACGGTGGGATCGGGTTGCGCGCCACATCATGAGGAAATTGGAATAGGAAACTGTGAGACTCTCATTTGTGTTATCTGTATTTCTGTGCAGCATTGTTTGATTTCATGACTGTCTTCTACTTGTGTGATGCTTAATTCTACTTAGAGTAAAGTTTGTTCATACATACTAGTACTATTCGATGGTACTAACGTCTCGTTTGCCGAGGGTGCTACATCTTTTAATGGATGTACGTGGCTCTGAAGCTGGTAGCGCTGATCACAGGTAGAGGTGCTTTCTCTTTCTCTCCATAGCAGTCTTGGTGAGCCCCGTTGCATTCCGGGGTTATGTATAGAATATGTCTCATTTCTTTTGCTTATTTTTTTACGCTTTGAGGTATAGCCGGGGCCTTGTCGTCGGCAGGGTCACTTGGTCTTTTCCATATTTAGAGGCTCCGTAGACAGATTGTGGGTGGTGTCGGGTATTAGGAATTTGAACTAGAAATGTTGTTATTTGGCAGAATGTTTCCGTCGTATCTATTAGTTGTAATATTCTGGATACTATAGTTGAAACTACTAATGAAAAGAAAAATTGAAGTTTATGAAGATATATAAAGTATGATCTATATAATATATCTCCTAATTATTCATAAATTAGTTTGGGTAGGATGAAACCTAATAGGCTTGCTCAGTCGAGTTTACTCGGTTGAGCACCGGTTGTGCTCCCTGGTTTTGGGGCGTGACAGTATTGCAGCTCAAAAATAAATTATAGAGCGTTATTACAACAAAAAAGCTCACCTCAGATATTTCTAAATTGGGGACTTCGTTCTTAAAAAAGTCTTCCAATCAACAAACGAAGCTGGTGCAGGAAAGATAAATCCAAATTGGGAAGGACCTTACAAAGCCCGTGGCATTGCTGGAAAAGGCGCTTATGAGCTGGAGACTATGGACGACACAATTTTACCAACAAGTTGGAATGCTTTTCATTTGATGAAGTATTACTTCTAAGTAAAAGGAATACCCCTGGTCAGGTATCATTACGTTCGATTTTATTTTTGTACAGTTAAAATTATACTAACAATTTTAGATGATAGGCAAAAATCTAACCCATCACCAGATGATGATATTAGACCTGCATAGACCTGCATAGACACGAGGAAGTAACTGAATTTCCGGTCTAAGGTTAACACTTTCTGATGGACATTTTTAAGGGTTAAGCAGTCTTCACCTAAACTATATACCTTCGAGTCCCGTATGTTTTTCCTTTTCAAGAAAAGGACCACAAAGAAGGAATAGTCAAGTGCTCGAGATTTCATTCTTCAAAGCTCAAACACTTGGGGGACAATACAGTATGGAAGGCAAAGAAGAAGCAAATAAGACTATCAAAAAAGTCAAAGCTCAAACCTGAAGATCTATCTTTCCAACAAGTTAAGCGTTATGAGAAAAATCAAAGAGCCAAAGACAAAAACACAAAGCCTGATTTAGTAACCTTCAAAAAACATATTCGTAAATGTAAATGAATGTTTAGGTTAAAGGCAGAATGTTAGTTATGGGTAAAAATGCATATCCATGTATTTATTCAAAAATTGTTGTAAATGAAAACAATTATGGGTAAAAATCCATACCCTTGTATTTATTCAAAAACTGTTGTAAATAAAAACAGTTATGGGTAAAAATTCATACTCTTGTATTTATTCAAACACTATTGTAAATGAACAGTTATGGGTAAACATTCATACACTTGTATTTATTCAAAAACTGTTGCAAAGGAAAACAGTTACGTGCACAAATTCATACCCTCGTATTTATACAAAATCTGTTGTAAGAAAACTAGTTACAAAAGAGTTATAGACAATACTCAAACACATGTAAAATGTTATGAAAGTTCAAAATAATACAAAGACTTTCTTCAAAACATTGTTCAGAAAAAACATGTGAAATTCCTATCTCTCTTTTGTACATTTACACCATTATGAAGTTTAGACGTCTTTTTCATTAAGTGTTGATAAAAAAAGAGGGCCCTCTTTTATAAATCGTGCCTGTTATGAAAAGGTACGATAAATCAAAGCAATTTTCAATGCAAAGTCAAAAACTAAGCGGTAAAACAAAAACCCTAAAAAGAAGCATGCAAATACTTGCGAGTAAAAAAAAAACTCACATAAATCGATATTAATAATAATATATTATGGAAAAAAACTAAGTATTATTTAGTCTAAGCCGAATTTGTTTGTACAAAAGTTGCCCCTAAGTTTTTCAGTTGAGGACTTACAAGGACCAAACTTTACCCCCAATGGGACGGGGGTCACCACCAATTGTTTCAAATAAAAAAAAACAAGTTCCACAAACTCTTTCACTAGATGGGGGGTTATCTTCGTTGGCAGGAGGAGCGGCTTGAGATGGCGAGTCTTGTGCATCAGCTTCAATAGGGACCTCAACTTCAGGTGATGAGAAGTTCTGACTTTGCCGAGACTTTTCAATCGTCTATTTGGTCTTGGCAATTTCAGCTTCCACGTCAAAATTCTCTTGCCCTATTTCCGTCAATGTGTCAAGTCGGGCATTTAAGTAAGCCCAACTAACATCGACAATTGCTTTGTCCTCAAGAGCCTCGTATTCTTTCTCCCATTGTTCAACTTCGGCTCTTAACGACGAGTAGGGGCAGATGAAGGAGCCACAGATGGAATAGGCTGAGGATTAGAAATAGCAACGGGAGCAGAAGAAGCAATGGGAGCGGTAAACTGAAGTTCCGCAGGAGCAGATGGAGGGAACATAGCAAGAGGTGCTTCATCAGAATTTGTATCGAAGCCTTGCTGGAACAGATGATCACTTGATTCATTTACAAGAGAGAGAGTTGCATCTTCAGGAGCGGAAAGTTCTGATTCAGGTACGGGAGGATAGGAAGTGGGAACAGACTCATCGTCAGAAACGACTCTCCTCCTTCACGACCTATCAATCAGCGAATCCTCCTCCTGTTCTTCTTCATCAACCAAGGTCTGGGACCCACTTGCCTTCCTTTTTGACGAGGAGGAGCCAACAATGATTTCCCGAGCTTTAGTCAGGGACAATTTTGAAGCGGACACTGCCGTAGCAGAAATTCCACGAGCAGGAAACCCTAACAAATGAAAGGGATCAGATAAGCTCAAGAAGAGAAAGAGAAGAAGTAAAACAAAAAAAATCCCCTTACCATGGGTTTTCACCTTCCAACCAAACCTAGAAGAGAGGTACTTCCAAGAACGTTCTTCTAAAGGAGCGATCAACATCAAGTTTTCTACCCAATCACGGAAACCGGAGATATTCTCGACGGTTCCCATGGTTGCTACAAAAGAAAAAGAAACAGTCACGCTACTGATAGTATATCAAAAAACAAAAAAAAGGAAAGTGAGCAAAACGGTACTCACGTGCAAAGATCCACTTCTCAGGTAAGGGGAGATTTTCTTCACCTACTAAACCTGTAGTAGGGACATCAACATTCTGAGCATACCACCCTATATCCTTTTCATCATGCGGAATAACTAACACTCTTTTACTCCTAGTCGCGAGAATAAAAACTCCTTGGCGGAATAGCATCGGGGAATAGAGGTGAATAAGATGATTGAAAGTAAAGGGGACGGAAGCTAAATTGGCCAAATACCTAAGGCGCGCAACAACCCTCCAAACAATAGGACCGACTTGTCCTAGGCGAACATTGAAGAATCAAAAAAATTCAATGATAACAGGGTCGATGGGAGGCTTTAATCCTAATGGGAAAGGATAAGTATATACATAAGAATACCCAGTTATATAAGAGGATAAAGGTCAGCAATGTCATGTGATGACATGGAAGAAAGCTGCTCACTCATGGCCTCACTTTCCTTGGCAAAAGAATACTCAGCAGGAACAATCTCATCGACTCGGCTCACGAAGTGGTTCATTGTGTTCTCTACTCTTTGATGAAGATATAGAAGCACTAGCCCTCGAAGAAGACAAAGAAATATTAGACCTAGAAGATGGAGGATGAGTAGTATGAGAAGAAGAAGAACCCTTAGAAGGTGTAGAACTTAAACTCCTAAGCCTGCCACCCCTCCTACTCCAAGTTGGAGCAGAAGAAGGAGTCAATTCATCTACAATAATTACCTTTTTGGGTTGCTGGTTTGAATAAGACATGTTTACGAGAATGAAGAATTTACAAATAAATAAATAAGGTTAGAAGTTTTTTGTGAAAGCAAAGAAAGGAAAACGGGTATTTATACATAGAGGTGATCGTCAAAAAATGGAAAAAATAGTGAAATGAAAGTCATAATTGAAATTGTCACTTACTGACTGATGCAGTCGCAAAAATCCCTAAAAGGCACTGAATAATTGCAGAACAAATCGAAGAATGCCATGTGGAACATGCATTAAATGGAAGTGACAAGCAACGTATACATTCAGAGACGGATGCAATGGTACGAGTGAAGCGGCGGCAAAATATTCCCTCTATAAATTAGTATCCACTTACCAAATATTTAATTGATAAATAAATGGTAAGTGGGGGGGACTATCTGTATTTGTAAAAATAGGATTCACACATGTACTAATTATGATGACAGAGCAATCCATGTGGAGCAATGAAAACATAACAACTGGACGAGACTTTCCGAAGAGGTACGAGACAAAGAGGAACGGAACAACATACCTACGAGGTAATTAGATACACAAATCTCAATCTGATTGAGGAGATGAAGAGACACGGTCAGAATGAATCAAGGCAGAATAAAGGGCAGATTCGAAGATCTTCAATCAATGAGCCAAATGTTACATAATCTTCACGCAACAGTTACCATTAACCATTGTAACGTTACATTAATGCCATTATTAGTCATTAATGCTCAATCACTAAGAAGAGTAGACATTATATTAAGCAATTTCCTATAAAAGGGAGTAAAATATAACTTGTAAGGACACATTTGAACCACTATTGAAATACAATTACTTTTACGCATCTTTGTTGTTTTCTATTTACAAGTCTAATTACAATTATTAGGATAAACTCTTGGTTATCAGAAACCCGAGTACTTCTTAAAATAGATTTGGCAGAGAATCTAATTCTTTGGTTAAACAGTAGCCATGATTGAAATAAAGTAAGAAAAGGAGGGAAGGTCTGAAGTGAGAATATCAAGCTAAGATGGCGGAGCACTAAATGACAGAATAATTTTATGAAGAAAAAATTATTCTATAAAGCAGAATCTCTAAGTGAAGGGAGAGAATGCGTATATATATAGAGTGAGCATCGGTTGTTCACCTAACTTGAAGGCCAATAAATTCAAACCAACTCATTTACTGCCCCTTTTTTGGGAAATGCATCGACAGGGCTATGTCAGTCATTTTGCGAATCATGCCGATGAAGAATCGAGGCCCCCCGATGGCTTCGGTTCCAAGGCAGCACCCAAACTAGGGATCTCCGCTGACGTAGTAACGGGCCCCGAGGGACCACCTATGCTGATTCGGCTCGAGACAGTAGCTGGTCTCGAGAGCTCTACTATCCTAAAAACAAGTTTCGGGAAATTGATGTCAAATCCAAAAAGAATATCTTTGCAAAGGGAAATCAGGAGGAAAACGGAAAATCCTTATATTCATTGAGTTACATTTACAGAATTATGTCTCTACAGCATTCGCCCCTAGGAGCTGATACATAAAAAAGTAGAAATAACAGAGCGAATATATTCTTCGCCCTCGCCGTCAGCCGAGTCACAAATGAAATCGCTGTCGGAACTTCCGCCCGACAAGACATGGGTGATGTCTCTTCTTCCAAGGCCCTGGCTTCTTCGACTTCAACATGGAAATTGGAAGCCCTGGCAATCGCCTCCTAGCTTGAGAACGAGTATGCTCAACGACCCGTTTCATCTTCTGCACTTCCTTTTCAGATATTTCCCTGGCTTGGTTATTGGCAACAATAACATCCTTCCTATACGATGCAACATGCCCTTCGGCCTCAGATTTGGCCACAGACAGTCGGACTATATCCTTCTGGGCATTTTGGAGAAGGCCCTGGGTCGAAGTCAAATCGCCTCGCAGAAGATCCCTCTCCGATACCACAACCTCGTGTCGCCTCTTCAGCTCAAGGGTCTCGTCATCCTTGACTACTGCGTCCTCCTGAAGTTGCTTCACTAGGGCATTCTTTTGAAATATTTGCAAAGGCGAAATAAATTAGTAAAGGTCAATTTGTGTGCGCACGGTAGCAAACCTGCAAATGCCATACTACCTGCTCGTCGAAACTGGCCCGAAGCGCTTGTAGCTCATCCTCCTTTTGGGCTAGGGAAATCTTTTATTCCCTTATCAAGGAGGTAGACTTCCCGAGCTCCCCCTCGCAACAGTTGAGCTTGCCGCTTAACTTGGGAAAACCTTGGCTATTCGCTTCCTTGGCCTACAATTCAAAAAAAGACGATTAAAAGTAAGAATTCAGAACGATAAATAGTAAATCAGGGAACCGTTCTAGATGTCTTTCGGCCTCCTCAAAGGTAACAGGGATGTTGGGAACAACTTCTTCTTTGATGCCATCAAACAAGCCCCTGAAGGCGTCATCTTCCCCCCGAAGGATGTCTTCATTGGAAGTGCCCCGACTCCGGGCATCCCTAATCTCACCCGAGGAAAAGGAAAGGCCCAGAGTAGAATCACACACGACATCGAGGCCAAGCCTCCAAAACTCATCAAGGCGAGCCAGGTCATGCCCCGAGGACAGCTCGAGAACTACAATCGAGTCTCCCTTAAAATTCCCCTCCGAGTGAGTGAGGGAGGCATCGACCATCATAGATCCTCCGGCTCCACGATTAGCAGCCATTAGAATGATCGTGTTTCTCCTTACCATTTGCACCAAAGGGCGGACATCTTCGTCTTTATCTTCTTCTGTGGTGCAGGGGCGCGAGTTGATGATCGGAGTCGATACTGATACTTTGGCCTTGGGATGGTGGGCCTTGGGTTTCTTTGCCTTAAGATACCCCTCCGGTTCCTCCTTCCCACTTCTCTTGACCCCACCAGGCTCTGAAGTCCCCTCCTCGCTGGGAGGGGGCGACCTCATCAACAGGGTATCACCGAGACCTATATTTGAAGGACATATGAGAACTTCTTCCTCAAAGGATTTCGTGTGAAGTTTGACGGAAAAATGTTTACCGTGATTCTTGGCCTGCCACCACGTCTGCGTCAAAATGCGCCAGGATCGCCCTTTGTATGGAAAGGCGGAGTCCATTTGTGCGACCCACCCAGATAGATCCTGGACCAAATCGGGGTACCAAGCAGTAGCTGCATAAACAAAAAGGGGTTCAGTTCAGAGAGTGCGGCAAGGAGAATAAATATATATATATATATATATATATATATATATATATATATATATATATATATATATATATATATATATACATATCGGATGTTACTTACGTGCCATGATCCACTCCTCCGGGAACGACATCCTATCAACAGGATTAATATCAGAGGTTCTCACTCTAAAAAACCTTCGCATCCACCCTCGATCTCTAGTGTCATCAGTGTTGCAAAAAATTGCTTCGCGGATCGATGTTGAAGCCTGATCAGGCCCCCTCCGTAGAGACGGGGGCTGTAAAATCGTATCAAATGATCGAGGATAAAAGTCATTCCCTCGATATGATTGGAAAAATATCATAGCATGTACACTATCCTCCAAAACGAATGGTAGATCTGACTAAGTGTCACCTGATATCAGTGACAAAAATCAAGGATCACTGGGTCCACTTGTCGGGATGAGGGTTCAACATGAACCAAAGTGAATGGGTAGGTATAAACGCTGAGGAAGCCCTCTTTGTAGGTCGTTATTTTCTCCTCAACATTAGGAATCTCAACTTGAACTACTTTTGCCCAGCCACAATCCATTTTTACTCTTTCTAATTCGTATACGACACTTATGTATCTGGACATGGGTTTGCGCCAGCCCTGCGTGTTAGGGGGTTTGTCGACGGTAAGGTCAGAAGCCATTTTGAAATCGTCAGGGACACATTGCTCGACTTTCAGTGGTCTCTTTATTTCGTCCTCGGGCGGGAGAGCAGATGTAATATCGAACGTAATGATACCTGACCAGGGGACTATCATTACTTCTGCTGTGATATACGGTAGCTTATTCACGTAAGATTCAAGGTATGTCCCAAAGTCCGACCTCGGGCGTTCTTTCTGATTCGACCTCGAGGCAGTACGGATTTGGAATCCACGTAAGGAGGCGTCACAGAGACTGAGGCAAACAGCTCTGTAACAAAGTACAATTTTGTACTCAAGCATTAAATAGCGGTATCAACTGGAAATCTTGGCAATAAATGTTGATGTACTATGTTGGGATCCCCCCTCCTATAAAAAGGGGACGCCTGTCATTTTGTAAAGAACATCATTAATACAAGGCACAAGAACATACTTTGTTTTACCTTAACATTCTATATTTCTCTCTACTAGCTCATTTATTCACACTTATTGCTTTTCATTTACTGTTCTTCATAAATAGCTCACTATTGATCATAAATAGCACACCACGAGGCCTATAACTCTGTTACAACTTCACCGACCATCCGACATCGGCTCTGAGCCCCGATCTCAAAGACACTCGAGGCTAGTATCGAGCCTTCGACTTAAGGCGCACTGGTTTGCTTTTCTTCAGCTTTCTAACTGTTTTCGCTCTATTATATCCTAACACACTTAATATCAACTTCTTAATAACGTGTACTAAGATAAATCATGTATTTTTAGAACCACTTAATAAAAAATAATTGTAATTACCATTTTCTCAGTAAACAATCCTTTTCCCTTAGCTACACTAACTCACCAATATGACGATAGCCAGATTTTTCACCAGTAAATAACCATGCAACCCAATCGTAGGCAGTTGGAATCTCCCACTTAGCCTGAGGCTACCATTACACGACTCTAGAACCCACCAAGGTTCTTTCTTCATTGTTGACATGATCCTGCATATCCAACTCGCCAAATTCCTCGAAATCCTTCTGTTAGCATTTCATGAACACTCTGAATCTCTAGCAACGTTCACATATTCGACCTCTTACTGGGTAGTTAATAAAATCCTTCGCAGAAGCTTTGCCAACCACGCGACTGCTGTCCTGCTCACAGGAGATACCCCACATGTGGAAATTACATGTCGGCATCATTGAACGTCGTTGCATGGCAAATAAACACTACGACATCGATACCCTATCCTGAGCCCGTTCTCATTCACCAACTGTACTTGTCCGCTCACTCATTGCGGAAATCAAATAAATGTGCGACACTATCTTCCAATTTACAGTTATATTGCATCCTTCTTCATATCATACAACTCCTTTATGTTGCATCCAATCTCTCGACTTATAATAGTCAATATTTCAAATTAAGCTCGTGGACCCAATCACCGTCCATTAAAATTCCCAAATAAGTCTAAACTTTCCTCCAGGGGCCTGGTTACCTTACCATGAAACCCATATGCTACTCTTCCACTCTCCCACTTTGGTCAAGCTCACTCCTTTAGGTAACTACTCGTCTTTTGATTCTTACATTTGGCCTTCTAGAAATTTAACCACCGCCTGACATTTCCCACATGTCATTCCTTATCCTTTGTTGTTCAGTTGTTGCCTTAGATCAATATCTATCTCTGTAGCACTCAAATTGATAGATTGCTACTAACTTCAACCCCTTTTCGAGGATCCTCTTCCTCGAGTCATCATCATTAGAAATACATATTCAATCCTGGACCACTGCACCCCGCGATCTCTGACAGCCACTTCTCCAACACTATCTCACAATATCCTACCCCGAAGGCGAATTATAGAAGATCATAACACCGGCGAACTTAACACATTCAATCGAGGACGACGATAACACGTCAGAGATGAAAATTCCACCACACTTGAAAACACTAAGTCTCATTACTCTATCAATCCAAACCTGAACATTTATAGTCCAATTTCCTTTACTCCGCCAAAAATAAAATACTGAATCTTAGAACCACGGTCTGTGCCGACCTCCTTTCAAGTCATTCAGTGCCCTGACATATGGGCAAGCATCCTTCCATCACATCAATAATGTGCGATAACTAATCATAAGCATCATAGAAATTTGCGCATAGCCTCAAAGCTCTTAGAAGTACAGTTACCGAGCTGAAATGACAGAATATCCTTCCGCAAGGCGACAAAAATAGCACCAACAAACTATGCATGGAGTAGCATCCTGCAGCATATCGGTAGTACCATTAAGATTCCTCAAATTCCCGATTTATAGCAAGCGCTTCGCGTAAGATTGAGTAGGAAAGAAACATAGGCATAAGCCTCAAAAGAATCAAATCGCACGATAAGGGATCAAGAAGGGAGGTGTTCCTAACATCCCTGTAGCCTCTCGAAGATAAGTACAGACGTCTCTGTACCGATCCGCAAGACTTTACTAGACTTGCTCATGACTCATGAGACCTAAGGGAACCTAGTGCTCTTGTAACGACCCAATCAGTCATTTTGAGATCCAGCGCGTCGTTCAGCAGTTGGGAGTCATTAACAACTTCATTTTGGGTATTGTGACTTGTGTGTATGGTCAGAGTTGAAATTCAGGAGGTTCGGAGTTAAATTGAAAGGAAAATTCTCATTTTAGAAGCCTTAAGTTGAAGAAATTGAGTAAGACTAATATTTTGAGTAAACGACCTCGGAATCAGGATCTGAAGGTTCCAGTAGGTTCGTATAGTGATTTCGGACTTGGGCGTATGTCCATATCGGGATTCGGATAACCCGAGAGTGTTTCGGTGTATATTGTGGAAGTCAGCATTTTTGAAGAAATTTTCTAAGTTTGGCTTGAAGCGCATTTCAATGATATTGATGTCCGTTTAGGATTCCGTGTCTTGGAATAGCTTCGTATGGTGATTATGGAGTTGGGAGCGCGTTCGGAAGTGAATTCGGATGCCCGGAGGTCATTTTGAAGTCATTTGGCTAAAGATAGAAATTTGAAATTTTTTGAGAAGTTTGACCGAGAGTTTGACGTTTTGATATCAGGGTCGGATCCAATTCTGAAAGTTGGAGAGGGTCCGTAATGTCGAATATGACTTGTGTGCAAAATATGGAGTCAATCGGACGTGATTTGATAGGTTTTGGCATCGGATGTAGAAGTTTGAAATTTCAAAGTTCATAAAGTTTGAATTTTAGATGTGATTTGAGGCCTCGAGCAGGTTTGTATCATATTTTGGGACATGTTGGTATAATTGGTTAAGATCCCGAGAGCCTCGAGTGGATTTCATAAGGTTAACAGAATGAATTTCGGACAAAAGAAAGAAGGAAAATTGCAAAAAATTTCTGCATTTATTTTTGGACAGCAAATTGTGCGTCGAATAGCTAACTTTGAAAGCGTATATATATTAATCTATAAGAAATCTGAAAATTTGCAAAACAAGAAAGTTGTAGATCTTGAAGTCTACTTTTCATAACATTAAATCATTTGTCATTTGGAGTTTTGTGTAAAACGTTATGACCGATTGAATATGGCTGGTGGAGCTGTTTCGCCAGAATTTTCTGATGCAGGGAGCCGACTTTAGAAGCTTATATCTCGGGATATATAAAGAGTTATATGGTGTACAACCTATCCAATTAAAGATCTTCTAGACTAGTTTCTAAATCTTCAAACCGTTAGTTATTTGGATATTTCTACAACAAGTTATGGGTGTTTTAACAGAATGTGTTCAACAAGGGAATTTTAATACGATGTACAACCTGTGCAGCACAAGTTTAAGGTACAACTTGATGCAGCAGGGGCAGATTCTTTAAACACGAATTTTGGCCATTTCTTTCATTTCTATCATTTGGCTTGGATGATTTTGGAGAGCATTTCAAGGGGATTTCATCAAGCATCAAAGGTAAGTTGTTTCTACTTATTTCCAAGTTAAATACAAGATTTATTACATATATTTGATATGAGAAATTGGGAAAAATGTGGGGAAATTGCAAGAAAACCTAGAATTGACAAAATTTGATTTTAGCCATGAATTTGAGCATGAAAATTGTAACAAATTGTATATTTGAGTTAGTAAAGTTATGGGTAGAATTTATCTTCAAGAAATTTCGGAATCCGGGCACGTGGGTCTGAGGGCATTTTGGTCAATTCCTTGAGCAGAGTTGGGAAATTTTATAATCTGAATTATTAGCAAATATTATAGTATATTTTCATTGAATTACCGTTATTTGATAGTTTTGGGACGTCCTGCATCCATTGGAGTCGTCATAGAGGCTTGGAAGCCGGGTATGGACCTTCAGAGCGAGGTGAGTCTCCTTTCTAACCTTGTAAGAGGGAATTGTCCCCTTAGGTGTTCTACATGCTATATGTAATTGTTTGCTGGGGCTACGTACGTACCAAGTGACGAGAGTCCGTACGTAGCGGCTACTATTGTTATGTCCGGGTAGTTAGGCCCCACATCATGCCTTGTATACTTCTTGTAATGAATTATATGTATGTTATAATATCATGTTATGTGGTTTTGTTTCCCTGAGATTTATGGATTTTAAAATAATATGGAAGGAAATTGTTTTCATGGAAAAATATTATGAAATGAATTGACTTACGGGAACTAATATGAAAGAAATTATTTATGGAAAGTATTATGATAGGAAAAGAAATGACTTATAAGTTTTGTACTCATGTAAGATATTATTGTTTCCCCGAGCTTTTATTTACTTAAATAATTGGAAAGGATTGTGGTGAAATGAACTTTACATTATGTGTGCGCATGTTGTCGCTTCGCAATTTACATCCCGCGAGCGATATGTAATTTCCTTCGCTCTTATGGGAGCGGGTCGTACGCCACGGCGGATTTATAGTGCAGTCTTGGTACGGGCCGGTCGATCCCCGGTAGTGCACCGGGATTTAATAAAGAATGCACTTTTGGTACGGGCCGGTCGATCCCCGGCAGTGCATGGGCGAAGTTACCCTATGATATGATATGATTACATTGATAGACGCACTCTTGGTACGGGCCGGTCGATCCCCGGCAGTGCATGGGCGAAGTTACCCTATGATATGATATGATTACATTGATAGACGCACTCTTGGTACGGGCCGGTCGATCCCCGACAGTACGTAGGCAGGATTATTGTTAAGCATGCACTCTTGGTACGGGCCGGTCGATCCTCGGCTGTGCATAGCTATTCTTCCTCATGACTCCGACCGGTTGTCTTATTCCTGTGTGCGCTTGATTATTTGGCATCGTTTTATGGATATTGACTTGTATTGGATATTTGGGGGAAAGAAAGTGGCCATTGTTATTGTTCCAGTATTTACTTGGATTTCTGTGCTTTATCTGTCACGACCCAAAACCCGATTCAGGTCGTGATGGCACCTAATGGCGAGGTTAGGCAAGCCAACATATAAATCCTTAGGAGATGCTACCCCAGAACTCGATATTCTAGTCATTTACAATTTATTACAAATAAAATGCGGAATATAACAGCGATATGAGGTAAGGTCGTAGATACAAGCTGAGCCACAGCCAGGCCAAATATATACAACCCCGAAACCCGACATAACTACAACAAGTGTGTGCCAGGACTAGTGTCACAGTGTCCATGGGCGGCTACATAGATACAGCAACTGAAATATATATATACAAAGATACAAGCTGCAGTGTGGAACAAAAGACTGAGCAAAATTAAACTAGAAGGCCCCAGAGGTGCTGTCCGGATGACGCCAAGAAGACAGCTCACCGTATGGAGTGACACCGCGATCA
>ML284846.1:0-13454 GCA_005239495.1 Nicotiana undulata
GAACCCGGTTCATCACAAGAGAACTAAGCACATACATGTTAGGCACCATTTCCTAAGGGATAACTATGAAAAAGGGATGATCTCAATCGAATTTTGTGCCACTGGTCATCAAATTGCTGATATATTTACCAAAGCATTGAGCAGGGAGCATTATGAGAGAAACATGCTTGAATTAGGGATGATTAAGATCACCTAATTGAAAAAAAAGGGAAGTTTTCTGGCTAGAAATTTTAATTAGGTACTTAATCAGATTAATCATTGCTCAGTACTATGTCTTTATTGCCATACTCTTCTGCCATGTATTAATATGATTCCCTAGTTGCTAATGATGTTTCTCTATTTTTGCGAATTGAGGCAAAATAAAGATTTTTAACAGGATGAACCTGGTTCATCCATGTTGGTTTACATGACTGACAAGGTACGTTCTCATCTCCGCACATGTATTAATTCAAGTACAGTCATACATGAGTAGGACTCTATCCATTTATGGTTCAGTTCAAATTCTCGTACTTACCCAAATAATGAACCAGTTTTCAAGAAGCTCCGTCACATTAAATTAGCGTAGTTTTAGGGGAAAGAAACGGTCTAATCAATGTCCAATCACTGACAGTCCTTAATCGATTAGTATCCTACTTGTGTTAATACACTTTCGTTATAATCACCCCAGCCACAAGTTATAAATAGGCCATCATTACCCATTGTGAATAAAGCAATAGACGAACCATGTTCAAGTCACTCAACACTCAAATCTCTACTGCCTTTTGCCCTCTCTTCTTTTTCTCTCAAAAATATAATACCATGTCGTTTACTTCATCTGATTCTCAAAATCGTGACTACGATGAAGGAGTATATGAGTCTGATTCTCCATTGGTCTACAGTTCTGAATCCTCTGAGACACCTGAAACCCCTAAACACCATGATGCTCCTGAACCCACACCAAACCCTACCCCAGCCCCCAAACCCCGTCATGTCAAGGTTCTTGCACGCAAATCTGTGACCTCAAGTTCACGAGCAAAGTTCTTGGAAGATTTATTACAGGCTGAAGAAGAACCCAAACCAGATTCGTCCAGTGAATCGTTCAAATCAGCACATGAAGACGATGCACCTGGTTTGTCCAGTGCTGAGAAAGGTAATACTGAAGTTACCTCTGTGTTAAATTGTGAAAATAGATTTGTGCTGGTGGGGTCCGTGATGGATGTGGAAGTGCCAAGTAGGCAAAGAAAAACTGGGAAAATTCTTGAGAACGAGGGAGATGCAGGTGTGAGGGGATCTNGTTCGAGAAGAAGAGAAGAAGCTAGAAAAAGCTCTGCAAGAGAGCAAAAGAAAGAAGACAGAGAAAGGGAAAGCGAAAGTGGGGGAGCCTGTTGAGGCTATTGCTGATGATGAGGTGTTGGACCTGTTCCAACAAGAAGAGGAGGTTGCTCCAGTGGTGATCAAGACACCCAAGCCCAAATTGGCTAAGACTTCCACAACGAAGTCATCACCTGTGTCTGCTACCACCGTGAGTACATCTACGAGGACAAGGTCTAAAGTAAAGTCAAAGAAGAAAGTTCAGATTGTTGAGAGGGATGGTGATCCTGAATGTCGTAGAGATGAAGAAAAGGAGGTTGGAGAAGTATCGACTGACAGAGTTTCCATGTTTGGCAAGAGACATATCTTGAAGGGAAAGTTACTGAAGGATTTGGAGGAGCCGGGTATGAGGTACTTAGTGGATTTTTTGGCAGCGCAAGGCTGGAAGGACATGGTCCTTCGCATGGAAGGCAGGCTGGTCAGAAATGAGGTTGTGGAGTTCATGGGGAATGCAACTGTGATTGGAGGAAGGGTTACATCATTGGTCAGGGGAGTTGAAGTATCCTTTGATGCTCAAGAACTAGGAGTCATTCTAGGCATTCCATGTGAGGGCTATGATGACTATACAAGGTAGAGATAGCCTTGCTTGGATGGAATGGCTTCAGCACTCAACATCACCAGATTCTTTTGTGACAATGAAGAAAAGCCTGAACCCAGGACTGTGTACAAAAGCGAGATGAAGCCTGAACACAAGTTGTTCTTTGAGTTTGTAATTAAATATCTGCTGCCCAGACAAGAAAGCAGGCACATTGCCAACTACATGGATCTAACACTCATGGAGTGCCTGTACAGAGGCAAGCAGATCAATTGGCCATCTTTAATCATCCAGCTTTTGGACAGAGTGGTGAACGGAACCAAGGCCCATGCAATTCCTTATGGATTTATCCTTACTGCAGTTCTGGCTCATTTTGGAGTTCCCACAAAGAAGGCTGAAATGGCTACTGCAAAGGATTTCTTTGGGAAGGACACTTTGTTGTCATGTGATTACACTTTCAGTGCCCCGACAGATGAACCTGGTTCATCTCGGAAGCAACCAATCAACATCAAGGTTCGTACTCTGGTGCAGGAAAGCGAGCAAAAGGATACGGAGATCCTTCGATTAAAGACTCGCTTAGTTGAGGTGGAAGCTGAGCGTGATGCTCTCAAAGTTGAATTAGCCAAGGAGAAGGAGAAAAACGAGGGTGTCTTACACCAAATGCTGGCTCTTCTCCAAACCAAGAATCCAGCCTCTTCTGCACCACCCCAGACTTAGGAATTTCCAGAACTACCCCCTCCTATCCTATCAAGTGCCCAGTTCGGGACAATGTCAAGTGTCTTTTGTTTCAGTTTTTAATTATGTCTTACTCATGTTTTGGCTGTTTTTATTTTAATCTGTTTTGGTGCTGATAATCCATGTTAATCCATGAAAGCTTGGTGTTTTGAAAAATGTCTCTATTTATGATTTAGCTTACATTATTGGTTTTTTGTATTGATTAACCATGTTTGCACCTGCAGCTGCCTAAATTGGCCATGAGTAAGAATTAATAACTGGTAAGTATCATTTTGCAACTTTTCGATGATGCCAAAAGGGGGAAGATGTGTTGTGTTTGTTGTTCAAAAATTTTAAAGTGATATTTATAACCTAATGAACCTGGTTCTTGATGATTAATGCTCAAAAATATACAAAGTGTTAGATGTGTATACAGGATAAAAGCACAAAGTTTGTCATCATCAAAAAGGGGGAATTTGTTAGCCCATGTCATTGAATGGGTTTTGAAGATTGACAAAAAGTGACAAGTTGAACCAGGTCCATCATAGCATACACATCTAAATGAAGCAGTTAGAACAAGAATCGTACAACTCTAGAAGATATCAGTGATTACTGATTATCAAAGAACAACGAGAATGTCTCCTAATACGAAAAGGTTGAAAACTGATAGAGACGGCAGAAGTTGATTTCAGCTAGGACAGAAATAGAGGAAAGAAGTTGAGTTACAATCAAACTCGTTTACCAAGGAAGAGTTGGATCATAATTGAATCATGGACTCAACAAACGGACTATATAAATAATCAATGTATTACTGCTGAAAGAAGGGAATGCACAAAGATCAAATTAAATCAAGTTCTGGAAGCAAAAATTCCCAGGATATTTGCAAGCAGAAGTATTGTGCAAAGGCTACAGTTCAACTAGAAGAAACAGTTTCATCGTTGATGTATTGAGTGTAGTTGATGTGTAGTAGAAGTTTCAATATTGTATCTTATCAGCTTTCTTAGAAGCAAATTGTAATAGGTACAAATTGTTCAAGCTAGAGTTAGCTTGAAATCTATAGATATTAGCTAGAGGCTAGTTGATACAAAGAGGATTAGAGTTAGTCCTAGGATTACAAAAGAGTTTATTTTGTAAGTCCGCTTGGATCAGTGGTTTTAGTGAAGTGGTTGAGCAAATCCTACTGAGGAGTAGGTCGTGGTTTTTTCACCTTTTGAGCCATGTGTTTTCCACGTAAAAATCCCTGTGTCTTTACTATTACTGCTTTATTATTCCGCAAATAGTAGTAAGTAGTATACTAAGAAGAACCAGGTTCTTCTTATTAGATAACACTCGAAAGTTGGGTACTGCACAATTAACTTGTATTATGTAGTATTGAAGTCTAAAACATCAGCGCTGTATGAGGCTTTATATGGTAGGAGGTGTAGATCTCTGGTTGGTTGGTTTGAGCCCGGTGAGGCTAGGTTGTTAGGCCCGTATTTGGTTTAGGATGCATTGGAGAGGGTGAAGTTGATTCAGGAGCGACTTCGCACGACTCAGTCCATACAGAAGAGCTATGCAGACCAGAAGGTTCGGGACATGTCCTTCATGGAGGGTGATAAGGTACTGCTGAAGGTGTCACCCATGAAGGGTGTCATGAGGTTCGGGAAGAGGGGAAATCTTAGTCTCCGGTTCATTGGTCCTTTTGAGGTGCTTCAGAAGGTTGGAGAAGTGGCTTATAAACTTGCCTTGCCACCCAGTTTGTCTAGTGTTCATCCGGTATTCCATGTGTCGATGCTTCGGAAGTATGTTGGTGACCCGTCTCATATTTTGGACTTCAGCACAGTTCAACTCGAGAATGATATGTCTTATGAGGTGGAGCTAGTGGCTATTTTGGCTCGCGAGGTCAGGAAGTTGAGGTCAAAGGAGATAGCTTCCGTGAAGGTGCAGTGGAGGGGTCAGCCAGTAGAGGAGGCTACTTGGGAGACCGAGCGGCAGATGCAGAGCAGATATCCTCACTTGTTTGAGACTCCAGGTATGTTTCTAGACCCGTTCGAGGACGAACGTTTGTTTAAGAGGGAGAGAATGTAACGACCCGGTCGGTCGTTACGTAGAACATGCATTATTTTCTCTGTTTCTACCTTGTTGTAGCTTGGTTAGACTGTTCATGAGGTCTTAGAGTTGGTTGGTTCGGGTTCGGAGTGGTTATAGAGGGAATTGAGACACATAGTCTCTAAAAATAGCCTTAGAGTTGGAAAAGTCAACCCGGAGTTGACTTATTGGTAAATGACCTCGGAATGCAGATTTGATAGCTCAGATAGCTTTGTGAGGTGATTTGGGACATAGGAGCATGTCCGAAATGTTTTTGTGATGTCCGGAGTAGAATTAGGCTTGAATTAGCGAAAGTTAGTTTTGGCGATTTCCGGTCGGCAGTGGAAAATAGGCTATCGGGGTCGGAATGGAATTCCGACAGTTGGAACAAGGCGTAATGTCATTTTGCATGTGTCTGCAAATTTTCAGGTCAATCGGAGTTGTTTTGGGTAGTTTCGGCATCGTTGGTGGAATTTAGAAATTTTAATGTTCATAGGCTTGAATTCAATGAGTTTTGGAGTTTTGATGTTGTTTTTGGTGTTTCGAAGGCTCGACTAAGTGTGAATGATCATATATGATGCGTTAGTATGTTTGGTTGGGGTCCCGAGGGGCTCGGGATGGTTTCAGGTGATTAACGGGATGTTTGGAATGGGATGTTATTGCTGAAGTTATGTTGTTGCTGGTGTTTTCGCACCTGCGGAAGGGGAGCCGCAGGTGCGGTCCCGCAGGAGCGGACTGGGCTCCGCAGGTGCGAAGAATGGGCTGGGTTGATGAGTTTCCGCAGGTGCGAAGAATTTGTCGCACCTGCGAGGTCGCATGTGCGGAAGATGGATCGCAGGTGCGGATTTGGGTGGTTCCAGAAGAGATCGCAGGTGCGGAGGGAGCATCGCACCTGCGAAGCCGCAGGTGCGAGTAAGTGGTTGCAGGTGCGAGATCCCTGGACAGAAAGTATAAAAACCAGCCTTCGCGAATATTTTCCATCTTTCTCAATATTTCATCCGGGTTTGAAGCTTTTTAAGGGTTTTTGAAGAGGGGATTCGATAGTGCTTCGTGGAGGTAAGATTTTTTGGACTCTAAACTCGTTAATGCATGATTAAAGGTCGGATTAATGATGGGAAATTTGGGGGAAATCAGTGAAAATGGGTAGTTAGGGCTTGGGATTAAGAGGCTTTGAAATGGTGATTTAAGGGGTCATTTGGACTCTGATTTCTGTGTTCTTGGTATGTATGGACTCGTGGGAGGACGAGGTTTTTTGTGGTGTAAATTTTATCGAATTCCGAGACGTGGGCCCGTGGGGCCGGGTTTGATAAATTTCGGGATTTTTGAGTATTCTTGATAAATTTCGATTGGGATTCATTCTTTAGCATATTATAATGGTATACATCTGATTGTTGGTAGATTTGGAGAACTCGGAGACCAAATTTCGAGGAAAGGGCACTGCAAAGTAGGGTTTTAGCCAGTTTGAGGTAAGTAACGTCTTCAACCTTGGACTGAGGGTTCGAAACCCCAAACTATCTGATAATTGATGTTGATTAAGGTGACGCACTTGCCAAGTGACGGGCATGCGAGCATACACCGAATATTTTTAGCCAATCTCATCCCATGGCACTGTCTTATGATTATCTCAGGTTGATATTGGTACTGTGAAGGTTGCATTTACCTTGAATACAATAGAAATCATGCTAAGTATAAATGTTAAGGCTTCACGCCGATATGTTCAGACCGGAACGGTTGATTATTGATGTCTCTGTTTATGATTATTGTTTTCATGTACTCAGTCCTGTTATAGTATATTTTCATGCCTCAGTCTCGTAAATCGCTAGTTTATTCTATATTATCATTGGTCTGGCCTGATTTTCATATATTAGAGCATGGTGAGTAAGACTGGAAGGTACTGACTGAGTGAGTCTTGGAGCCTGGTTTTGAGACAGTTATGAGGTCGGATTGCACACCACAGCGACCCTGGAATCATGCCTTCGTTGGCTTGATATAGCTTTTGGGCTTATAGGAGCCCCTCCGGAGTCTTTACACCCCCAGTGAGCGCACATATATTGAGGGATGGATCTTCCCTGGACATGGATCTTGTCCGAGCGATATGTTCTGGAGATGGATCTTCTCCGTGGGGTTTGTTCCGGAGATGGATCTTCTCTGTGGGGCTGGATTGGCCTTTTTCCTCAGTACCGAGTGACTATGTCACTGTGTTTACCCATATTTTTGGATGGATTTTCCCTGAGCCTGATGGACAATTCGATTACTGAGTGGACTTCCTTATGAGAGTTTGAACACTGTATACATAGCATTTCTGATTTTACACGAACTTATGCAAGTTTACAGACATAACTCGGTGCATTTCGCTTACTTTCTACTATATTACTGTCATGTTCAAACTATATGCTATTGTTCAAATTATCGGAGGTCTAGTCTGTCACTACCTCTCAGCCCATAGATTGTTTTAGTTACTTATTGAGTTGGTGTACTCACGTTATACCCTGCACCTTGTGTGCAGATCCAGGTACATTGAGATCCAGCTCTGGTCAGTGAGTCGCAACAGTTTCATTGGAGTTGACGAGGTAGCAGCTGGAGACCGTGATCTCGTCATCTCTTCTCTTATTCTACCTGTCGTATTACTTTTAGACTATGTTGATCATTTCCCCTTCTTTTGGGTCTTGTTTATGTATTAGTAGCTCATGAATGCGTGACACCGGATCCGAGGCTGTAGTATTTGAATTTTGTTTTCCTTCCTTAAATTGGTTCCAAATTATGAATTTCCACTATTACTAATTTGGATTTATTAAAAATGATCATTTTCTCCAATAATCGAACCTAGAACTATTATAGTTAGGTGGCTGGCCTGGTTCCACGACAGGCGCCATCACGACTCCGAAATTGGGTCGTGACAGGGATTTTAACCATCACTTTTTCTCCTACTTGGTATTCAACAAAGCGACGATTCTGATAAGCATGCCTCTTCATCCGCTTTTGGGATTTAACAAGATAGCTCTGCACTATCTCCTTGAATTGTACTCAACATTTTCAGGAAAGAACTGTAGGCGTATGGATGCCTTCAGTTTCGCACATGTCTCTAGAACATCTTCACCAGCCCTGATGGCTTCTTACTTCACCCGCCACCAGATCTTAGCATCACCCTGAAGATACATGGCACTAATTGCTACCTTCTTGGCTTCTTCTAGGCCTCTCACGGCATCGAAGTACTGCTCGATGTCGAAGATGAAATTTTCCACTTCTTTTGCATTTCTAGCCCCACTGTATGGCTTTGGCTCAGGAATTTTCAGTCTCTGTGCCATGGCGGCGAGGTTCACAGCACCCCCGATTTGATTTCCACCGCCTTGAAGCAAGCCTTATAGAGCAGCATTGACAACATTGAGCTGGCCTGCCAAGTCGTCTATAGTTTGTTGCATGGAAGTCATCTTGTCTTCCTCTTGTGCCCTGTGGGCTAAATCCTCCGCGCGCTCCTGTTGGAGGCCCTCGAATTTATCAAAAAATTTGGCTGCCTCAGTAGCTGTCGTTTGCCGGTCTCCTTCAGAGTCGCGACTGATGTTTTCTATGTCAACTTCGGCCTGGGCCATTCTGCGGTCCAGGTCGTCCAACCTTTGCACTAAGATGGTTTTCAGTTTCGGCATCGTATCCACGATGGGTCGTAATACGTCAACCGTCTCCTCAAGGGCCGCAATGCGGTCCCCATGATTCACCGTGGTCAGAAATGGTGGTAATGTTAATGCGTTCCCCTCGTCCGATGTCGATCCTAGGCTCTGATACCAATTGTTACGCGAAGCCTTCCTTAGATTCCTTGGAAGGGCGACGTAAGGCTAAGCAACCGATGTCAGAGCAGTTGTTGTCCGCCGTGTGAGGTCCCCTCCGTACGCTAGACGAGATTGTCAATGTCGTACGGAAAAACCAATGCCAACAATTGAGAGAACAGTAATGAGAATTGAATAAAATCTTGATTTCATTAATGAAAGTTATTACAAAAGAAGGCAATGCGGTGTCGAGGAGGAGAGACACCAGTAAAGAGAATTGCTTGCTAGAAAGTTTTTGATTGCTTGATCCCCCCTAATAATGCTTAAAAAAACCAAAGTTACAATACTTGACCGAACTACGCTAGAGAAACATAATGGAAGTACATGGAATAAAACTACTCTATATTTACAATGAAAAGGACTTAGTTTTCTACAAGGTAGAAACAGGTCTGTTGTCAGCAACTTTGTCTCAGGCATCAGGATCTGCGCGTGCGGCATTGTTGGAAATTACTTGCGGCTGGGCGCTAGCGAGGGATATCGGTGGGGCGACCGAGGCACATGCGCGCTTGTCACTTGGAGCGGCCAAGACCACGGGGCCTTCTGTAGCGCTAGGCGTTGGGAGGCTTGCCAGGACGCCACAGAGCGCGTCCAAGGGGTCATGGGGCATGGCTGGAAAGCCGCCCATGACAGAACTCATGTATCAAACACTTGGATTTAAAAGAAGAAATTTGGCCTATAAAAAGATACATTTTCTTAAAAGTCTGACTGTAACGACCCGACCGGTCGTTCCGTAGAATATGCATCTTTATTACTGTTATTGCCTTATCATGCACTGGTTATACTGTTTAGGACGAGTTGGAGTTGGTTGGCTCGGGTTCAGAATGGTTGTAGTAGGAATTGAGACACTTAGTCT
The DNA here is from genome assembly GCA_005239495.1 of Nicotiana undulata. Taxonomy (NCBI): domain Eukaryota; kingdom Viridiplantae; phylum Streptophyta; class Magnoliopsida; order Solanales; family Solanaceae; genus Nicotiana; species Nicotiana undulata. The sequence continues at coordinate 9,338 of ML284846.1, forward strand.
CTAAAAAATAGCTTTATGGTTGAAAAGGTCAACCGAGAGTTGACTTATTGGTAAACGACCTCGGAATGCGGATTTTATAGCTCGGATAGCTTCGTTAGGTGATTTGGGACTTAGGAGTATGTTCGGAATATTTTTGTGATGTCCGGTGTAGAATTAGGCTTAAATTGGCAAAAGTTAGTTTTTGGCGATTTCCGGTCGGTAGTGGAAAATAGGCTATCAGGGTCGGAATGGAATTTCGACAGTTGGAACAGGTCCGTAATGTCATTCGGATGTGTTTTGGTTGGTTTCAGCATCTTTGGTGGAATTTAGAAGTTTCAAAGTTCATAGGCTTGAATCCGAGGTGGATTTAGTATTTTTGCGTTATTTTTGGTGATTCGAAGGCTCGACTAAGTTTGTGTCATATTATGGGACTTGTTAGTATACTTGGTTGGGGTCCCATGAGGCTCAAATAAGTTTTGGAAGATTTTGGCGCTTTGAGCATAAGCATGTAATGATCCAAAGGTCCATTTTTAGTGGTAGAGATTGAAATTTGATTTCGAGACTTCCGGGATTTTGATAATGAATTATAGAAGTGATCTGGAAAGGTTGGTCTAATTTCATCAAGTCGCAATTAGGTTTTTGACGCGAAATGTGAGTTAATTGTTTAACGAGCGAAATGAGTATCGCACTGAGCAAATGAGCTCCGAATTGAGTTTTGATTGACGGACTATGTTTGTATTATTATTTGTGACTCATAGGAATAAGAATCATCGAATTCCGAGTTCGTATGGTGGAGTTAGAGCATTTTTAGTGAAAATAAATATTGCTGGTGCAACAGGATCTGGTGTGCACCTTTAGCGACGGGATTTTGCTTTTAGCGACCAGAATTGGGTCTTTTTAATGCTGTTAAGTTTTTTTAGCCCATTTTAGCGTTTTTTTGGGTGAAAGAACACGGCTTGGGGCGATTGTTTAGCAAGAAATCATGGGAAATCTTGAGGTAAGTCACTTGTGATCATTTCTACTCCATAATATTAAATTATCATCGAATAATCCGACAAGATTATATGTTTTTGAAGTGTTTAATTGGGGAAAATCAGTAGAAAAAAGTGAAACTAGGGCTTGAGTTTAAGAGACTTTTTAGGGGCGATTTGAGGGGTCAAACGGACTTCGATTTCAGAGTTTTTTATATGTACGGACTCGTGAGATGATGAGGATCGTTTTGGTATAAAGTTTGTCGAGTTCCGAGACGTGGGCTCGGGGGTCGGGTTTTGACTAATTTCGGGTTTTGTGCATAAAGTTGATAATTTTCGATTGGGTTTCATTCCCTTAGCATATTTTAATGTAATGAATCTGAAATTGATAGACTTGGAGCACTCGGAAGTTGATTCGAGAGGCAAACGCATTGCGGAGTAGCTTTTCGGGCTAGTTTGAGGTAAGTAATGTCTTTAAATCCTGTCCTGAGGGTATGAAACCCCGGACCTTGCCTCCTTTCACAGATTTTGGAATGCAAAGATTGGAACTTTGGAAATATATTCCCTATTTAGGTAACTATTGAGTTGCGAAACCGATTTTTAAGCCTATGCTTAATAGTATTGATATATTTTGATAAGATTTGGGTTGTAAGCCATGTTTGGGGCCTAGTGCCGATTTGTTTACCCCTTAGGGCTGATTTTACTATTTTCCTCACTTGATATGTTATGATTTTCAATCAGCCTTTTCTTGATAATTGTTTTGACACTCAGAGTATTTTGATATTATTTATTGAAAATGAAACACTGTTTTTGGGTCGAGAACCCGGTATATTTGTGGCCCGAGTGGCATGTTGAGAGTGTCTGACTTAGTGAGGTTGCAGGCCAATATTGTGAGGATGTTATGATACGAGAGAGGCCGAGGGCCAATATTGTGAGTGATTTATGCCATGATGTGGTTTGTTATAGCGCTTGGGATGTAGAAGCCCCTCCGGAGTCTGTACACACCCCGAATGAGCGCAGGTACCTATTGAGTGCGAGTGATACCCGCAGGGCTGATACTGAGTGGCTGTGAAGTTGCCTGCTGGGCTGATACTGAGTGACTGTGAGGTTGCCTGCTGGGCTGATACTGAGTGATGGTGAGGTGCTGATGGAAATGTTATGAGAGATTATTATGGCCCGAGGGGCAGTGTTATGATGATTTTTATGAGTTTTTGACTATGATTCACTTCATTTTTCAAACTGATTTTGCTGAGAGTTTTACTGAGACATATTGAAAATATACTTGTTTCAAAGGAGTTTCTGAAAATTGGTTTTCGAACTTATGTATACTGTATTGAGACTTGGTGTTTTACTGTTTTGTGGATTGATGTTTGTGCTGTGTGTTTCTTATTTCTCAGACTGTGATTTATTTTCATTACTACTGAGTTGTCGTACTCATCATTACTCCCTGTGCCTCTGTGCACAGATCCAGGTACCGGTTCGGAACAGTAGCTGTCATCGTTCGTATTCAGCAGCTTACGGGATTTCGAGGTAGTTGTTCAGCGTCCGCAACTTCTCCATTTCCCTTCCTTTATTAATATTAGTATTTATTTCATAGACATTGTTTAAGACATTAGCATAGTTAGTTTTATTTCTCAGATGCTCGTGACCATGTTGACTCCAGTATTGGGAGGTTTCTTAGGTTGTTAGATTATTATGGGGACGCAAAGACTTAATGAAATTATTTATACTTTGTTTGCTGTTTGTTATTGATTTGTGAAATATTATAATAGAACGAATGGGTAGTGATGTGACGGTTGGTCAACCTAGTTCCACGATAGGCGCCATCACGACCAGTTAGGATTTGGGGCCGTGACACTGACTATTGGGTTACAATAACGTCAACATGCATTTAATATTTATACCAAATTAAATAATTTTATTGTACTAGTTAAAATTAAAACTAAGAATATATCATTTAGTTATGGTTAAGAAATAAATATGTATAAAATAAATTTTTCTTGTATTAATTAATTGATGTAAACATTGGGTACGAATATCTTTTTCTATATCGACATGCTCATTGGCTTAAAATGAAACAAACGATTATTTGGTGATACTGGTGGAAGTTTTTTTCACATATGGCGTTGATTCAATTTTGACTTTCAGCTGATCATATACAAAATCTGGTGAAGTATAGCCATGTTTAAAGAGGGGTTGACTAATCTTTCACTTTTGGCCATAGAGTCGCTTTCAGAGTTATTGTCCCCTTTATCTTATTCAGATAGTTTTGCTTTCTTTCTTTTATCTTTTGGATAAGATGACCTCTGCTTCTCATTATAAATATCCTAGAAAATAGCATTGAGTTATTTATCATATATCCAGGATTTAAAGTTAATGAGTTCAATCTTTAAGGATTTTAGCGTTGAACCCACTACATCTTCAAAATTATAGGTTCAGAACTACCAATTATTGCAACTTTAGTGCATTTTTTACATAAATTAATGTGTGGCGCTAGAAGTACTGATTTCAGATGAACGCAGATACAGAACCCTACATTCCACTCAGCGCCGAGGGTCTCCCGGAAACAGCCTCTCTATCCCTCGGGGGTAGGGATAAGGTCTGCGTACAGCCGTACACTCCACTCTCTTCAGACCCCACCGGTAAGATTTTACTAGGTTATTATTGTTGTTCAGCGACAGAACTCTACATCCGCCCGTGAATATTTCATCAGACTAATACTAGTACCATAAAAAAATTAAAATATGGATCAAGAAGATGCGAATTAAAACTAGAGTACTTGATTGTAGAGGTTTTCTTAATCAAGATTTTTCCCAGCTTTCCAAAAAGATAATACCTAGCTAGTACATTTTAGTTAAATAAACATACTTCATTCATAACTATTGGCAAAATGCGAGAGCAAAACACAGAAACTATAGCAATTAGAAGAAAACAGTCCGACTTGTAAGAGATGAACCATCAAAACCATATTGGATTATGCCTAGGAAATTCCGAGGACCAAAGACTGTAATCGCCATGAGCCAGCTTAGAACAAAGCCCCGAGCCAATGTGGTTGCGACCTATAATTGTAGGTGATAAGCCCTGAACCTGAATGTTACAATTAGAAACTGTTGGGATTTTAAGTATTTAATGATATATTAATGCTTAAAATGGGTGAATGGGAAATG